>JAOTRH010122383.1:0-14707 GCA_034768845.1 Heliamphora exappendiculata
ATTGCAATTGAATTGGGATCTAGGGTTCAAAATTTATCAAAAATTTGTTTAAAATTTGTTCTAATACAAGCACACACAGCAATTCCCAAACACACGGAGCAACACGCACACACACACACACACAGTGATGGAAACACAAACAAACACCCCCACACCTCACATTGGGAGGAGAGATTACAGAGAGAGAGAGAGGGGGAAAGAAGGGAATTCGGCGCTCGGTGCCGACGTCAGGTCGTCGTTCACGGCTACACAGGCCTCGCCGCCGTCGTCGATCGACCACCAGGGCCACTGTATCTCCTACTTCGACTCCTTCCGTGCTCATCACGCGCCATCCTCTCTCTTTTCACCATCATCGTTGTCTTCTTGCCGAACTGCTCTCCATTGGCCGAAACGGTATTGGTTTTGAGGGGAGACGCTAAGGTTTCGGCCGGGACGGTATTGGTTGGAGTTTGGATTGGAGAGGCAGTGGGTTTGCTCGTATTGTGTGTGTGGTAGAGAGAGAGAGAGAGATGAATAGTAAGAGTAAATTGGGAAGAAACAAGAAACAAAATTTTAACGGTAAAATTAATTTTCGTTCAGTTAATTAATAAAAGGATTGAAAAAAAATATAAAAAAAAATAATATAATTTCAAAGATTATGAAGATGTTTTTATAATAAGTTTAAATTTTAAAAGAGGTAAGTATAATTATTTTTAAATTAATTAATTATTTTAAAGATAAACATACTTTAATAAGATAGATATTAATTACAGATTAACTTAATTTTTTAAAAGAATTATATATATGAGTCGTTTGGTAACGTCTATAATTTTTTATTTTTTATTTACAAAAAATAAAAAACATATTTTTGTTTATGTTTATAGAAAACAAAAATAAAAACATATTTAATAACAAAAATATTTAAAAAGTGATAGTTATAGGTTACTGATGAATCTAATTAAAATTTATTTACAAAACAAATTAAAATACATTTTTTTTGTTTTTTAAAATTTTATAAATTTTAAAAACTGTTTATAATTTTTTAAAAACAAAAATAATTTCAAACATCTTTTTGTTTATAATTTACAAAAAAATTTAAAACAAAAAATATAAACATTACTAAATAGCACCCTACTGAATAAATTTAACATAATAAATAATCTTATTTAAAATTTTAAATTTTAAAAAAAATTAATTTAGGTTCGCAATCCACCGCACTGTGACTCACCCACGACCGGCCGGGACGATCTCTCCCGGTAAAGTGTAAGAGTAATGAGATGTGGAGAGCAGCGAGAAATGATCAAATGGATGATGGGAATAATAGATACATGCGGTTACGGTCATAAATGCATCAGAACCATCCATTTTAAATGCAAAACTCAGACAGCCACATTTACGACACACTGAGGAAGCCACAGACCCGCAGGTAATGTTTGCTACCGACGTGATGTCACCAACACGTCATCGCGTCCTGAACGGACAAATTGCACCAACCACTGCCCAAGACATTTATTTTGTGTATTTGCAGGGATGCAGAATTTTAATTTTTAAAAAAATAAGAAATAAATAATAAATATTAACTACTTTTTTTGAAGGAGCGAACTCATATGGCTTTGTTTGGGTGAGAAATACAAAAAAATTACTTATTTTTTTTATTTTTTCTAATTTTTTTATTTTTTCAAAGTCTCACTAGATGAACCAAAAAAATAAACAAATTAATAAAAAATTTAATTAAAAATTAAAATAAACAACATAAAATTTAACTTATTAGCTTATTTTGACTTTCTTTTACTTTTATAAATTTTTTTTATATTTTAATTAAAAATCTTTATTTTTCTAATTTGTCTCAAAAAAAAATTTCAAAACGTATAATAATTTAACTAAATAATAAAAAAATTACTAAAAATAAAAATAAATAAATAAAAATAAACAAATAAATAATTGGCCATAATTTTATTACATTTAAGTGTAATAATACTATAATAATGGACTTTTTCAGAAACTTAAGAAAAGTTCTCCATTATTATTCTTTTTTTAGGCCGATTTATTATTGTTCACTCACCTAATAAAGTTGGTGAACAATAATCACTCTTATTATTTTAAATTATAAATTCTATATCACATATTTAATAAATAGAGTCTACAGTTTAAATTACTAGACAAGTGAGTATATTATTATGTAAATAAACAAATTTATTTCCGTGTATAACACAGCCAAATGTATATTATTTTTACCTCTTTTGTCCAATGGGGATTCCATTCCCTAAGATTAATGTGAGATTTTTTTTTTCGTTTTATTGGGATTTCATTTTTATTTAGTAATTTTTATTTTAGAATACTAATATTTGTATTAATTTTGTGTAGATAAGTCTCTCAATTAGAGAGTATTTTGAGTATATTATTTTAAAATTAGACTTATCATTATATTAATTTTTAAATATAATTTATTCTGAAATAAATCATCAAAGGTGGACATATGACTGAAATGATCCTTATAATTACCAATTGACCCTTCATTAGCATTTTACAACATTGATTATAAGAACCTCTAGGCCTTTTCTTTAATTACGCCTAGATTGGCGATAGTTTTATTGTATTTATTTTCAATATTTATATATTGGGCTTGTTTGGACAAACTTTTTTATTGATTTATTGGCTTATTTTAGTTATAATAATAGAATTTGGTTTATTTGTTTATTTTTGCTTATTTTCGTCCATTTGAACTTTTTTTTTATATTTTGATTAAAATTTTTTATTTTTTCAGCTCGTATTATTGAAAAAAATCTAAAAAATATAATAATTTGATTAAATAATAAAAAAACGGTCACTCAAGAAGAAAAATTAACTTAGTCAAATAAGTAAATAAGTCAACTTACCCATACAGGGCCATTGTGTAATTTTGATCTTTTTCAATTTTTTTTTTTTACTTTTCTTTGTCTATTTAGTTCATGGAACAATTAGACAAAATAGTTTAAAAGCTGATTTTAGAGTAGTTGCAATACCAGGCCTAAATTGCCCTTCCCTATTGTGCAATAGGGAAACAATATCCTCTATTGTGGCAATGACAAAAATATCCTTCCGACAAAAAACAAAAGGAAAAAAGTGTAATAATATAAGATATAAAAATAACAATAATTCTCTTATGTCTTATAAATGCCTGTACTGACAAATAGTTGCTTTTGATTTAAATCAATGACATTTAATGGGCCTCACGCTAAGTGTTGACGCAAAATTTAAATATAAAATATAATATGAAATGCACAAATTATATATATATATATATATATGTGCGCGCGCGTGTAGTAAATTTTATATTGTTTCGAAGAAAAAAAAACCAAAAGAAAAGGCCCTAGAATTTAGAAATCAACGAAAAATTCAAGTTTTTAGAGAGAATCAATAGTTAGAAAATCTATCATACAAAGAAAATGCCTAAATGGTTATTACTTTACAAAATGTGTTTAAGATAATGAAATTTGTTCCGTCGTACACTAAGGTTTTATTTATTTCGATATAAAATATTTTATATGTAAAATATTTTTATAAAAATTAATTTTTTTACTTATGTTTTCTAGTGTTTTGTTAAAATTTTAAAAATAAGAATGAGAGATGAAATTAACCAAAGGCAAGAGGAATTTAGATGAAGAATTCTAAAAAAATTCATGTTGAATGGATTCGTTTCTCATTCCCTCATTCTTATTTGTTATGAGAATGATCAAAGACAGCAAAGATTGGATGAAAATTCCAAATGTGCATTTTAAAATTAACTTATGAGTTAATTTTTTAAAAGTTAAATTTGGTTTAATGAGGTAAAATATTTTACTAAAAAATATATTTTATATAAGTATTATCGATCAAACAGTAAAAATTAAATAAAATATTTTACTTAAAAATATTTTATCTCGAAATAAATGGAGCCTAAGTGTTGGTGTAGAATCCATCATATTTGTTATTATATAATAAAGCACGAGGTGCACAAATAAGTTGTGTAAGATATTTTTGTGATTGTTTTAGAAAAAAAAAAAGAAGAAGAAAATGCATTGTACATAGATAAGTAACCACACAAGTAACAAAAAATTAATTCCGACTATTTATTTATAGTGAAATTGATAAGTATTATAAATTTCAATCTAAATAAATAGCAATAATTTAATTTTTCTGATTGGTTGTCATTGTGCATAGTATAACTAAAAAAATTGTTAGATTCCAAAATTCAAGATAAAGCTTTTGGGTTACAAAAATTAGTTGCAAAATTTATCAAAAAAATGTATATAAAGGGTCAAATTTTTATAAAAAGAAAGTCTCTCAAAAACACTTTGTAAAATAATAACCATTGTATTTGAGACTGGTTTCTTAATTTTATCTCTTGAATTACAATTGTTAAAAAGAGGGAAGAGTCTTATCCATACTTTAGCTCATCCATCTACATCACTTAGGGTCAGTCTATTTGGAAGATTTGAAGGATAGAATTAAAGTATATAAAGTAATATCTACTCATATCTTTTAAAAAATTATAATTTATTTTTTTTACAAAGTAATATCTACTCATATCTTTTTTTTTAAATATGGTATATGTATATACTTAAGTATTACATATCCAATAGTATATTCAATACATATTATATCTACATGTATATTGGGAAGTATTTTATATGTGTTCATTTATCTCCAAACAAACAAATAAATCCTTAAAGTATTATTTTGTGGATCTTAAATTGAATGGGTGCATATGATACTCCAAACAGTAATTAAGATTGTAATTAAGATAGTAGATTTCACAGAAAAAAAAATTATTCATATAAAAATTTAAATTGATTTATCATCAATAAATACATGCACAAATTTTGTTTTATTTTACAAAGTTGATAGCTTTCGTTTAAAATAAAATTTTAATATTTTTAAATTCTCTATTTTATAACATAAAATTTAATTTATTCATGTATCGATCGATGTTTGATTAAATTAAATTTTTATATAAATATATATTTTTAAATTTACAAGATGAATAATTCAATTTATTGATATGGGCCCGCAATAAATTCACAAGAGGCATGAATAGAGGAAGGGGGTATGAATAAAAAATGCAAAATAAATGCATCAAACGAATGGGCATAATCATCCAGAAAAGAAAAAAAAAATGTTTCTGTCGAAAATGGATTAATTACCATTTACGACGTACGCCGCCATGCATGGCACAGCGCAGGCCGGCACAGATCACGTACCACAGGTGTTCCTTTAGTGTCTCTATATAATTGGGACTTCTTCATCAGATATATAAGCCCTGTTTGGCTAAATTTTAAAATTCTTTATTGTTAATTTTTTTTTTATCTTCTCTTGATTTTCTTTTAGCCTTTAGCTAAAATTCATTATTGTTTCAAACCATTTCGATCATATAAACTAAAAAAATTAAAAATTTTGACTAAAAATGAATAAAATTTACTAAATACAAAAATAAATAAAGTAAAATTTGGTTGATTGATTTATTGTGACTCATGTTGTTTTTAAATTTTTCTTATTTAGATCAAAAAAATTTATTTTTTCAATATTTTCTGATAAAAAAAATAAAAAAATTTAATAATTAGATTAAACAATAAATATTTTTTTACTAAATAATTATTTCAAACAAGCTATAATAGATCAGATGAGACTACTCTCCTTTCCAATATCAAGCTACTCTTTATTTCTCAAATAAATGCAAAAACTTTTATTTCTATTTTATAATTTATACTATAGTTCATTTTAATAATTTGAATAGTTCATATATATATAACTTATCAACAACATCGCAAATAAATAACTATATAGTCGAAACACGTTATTTTAAAAAAAATAGACTACTAATAAAATTTTAAGAGTAGAATGTATAATTTTTTTAAAAATTAATGTGGTCCAACCCTCTAGATTCCAGTCTCCGATTAATTTAGTCATTTGCACATATAATTTTTTACATAAATATTTTAAAATATCAAGGTTTCCATTTCAAGAATGGTTGTGGGCCGAGATGAGGTCTGAGGTCTCTCATTTTCATTTCTTAATTATTAGCAGAGATATTGTAACAAAAAAAAATATTATTTTTATTTTATTTATTATTAAAAATAAAAAATATATAAATAACGAAACCCTACAAAAGAAATTGCAATTCCAATTCATTTCTACTAAGAAAATAAAGAGGATACAAATCAGACCCCACGATATGATATCTAGTACTAGGTGTGGTGTTCCCAGTGTTACCTGCTACACTGTTGTCTCTGTCCCTTCCATTGTCTCTTTACTTATTTATTTTCATTTTAAATGTAAAAAGCTTTTATTTTATTTTTTTTAATCAGCTTTTGATCAGTTATTTACCACCTTATTCTTATTTTTTTGAAAATCAAATCAAGAAAAAAGAAAAAAAAAAAAAGAAAAGAAAATCCACGCCCCTGTGTGAAAGGGAGAGAGGTACAGTTAGGCTTTTTTCTCAAATTGAATTGTACACAAATGGATCTCACAGATTCAGATCATTTAAATGGCTATGGGACCAACAACAATCATGCTGAGTGGTTTTATGATAAAATCTATGGCGGATCCGAATTCTTTCTATTTTTTTTTTAAAAAAGTTAGAAGTCTCTCTATTTTTATTTTTACAGTGAGTCTATTTTGATTTTCTGAATCGTTTACGCTTAAAGTACAAATAACAATATTTATATAAAAATTAAAATTAATTAAAAATAAATAACTAAATAATTGAATAACATTAAATTTTAAAAAATTATGAAATTTATTTTTCAAATCGTATTTATTCTCTTTCTTATGGTAAGTGTTTTCTGGTCCGACCATATAATTGTCGGCATCTGATCATCTTAATCTTTTACACTTGTAATATTCTTAGTATAGTGTATAATACAAACAATTTGTATTATTAAAAATGATCTATCACAATATCATAAAACAAAAATAGTGTAATCTTTATTTATTTATGAAATGAAAAGAACCTAAATCTGTACATTTGCCTGTCTGGCTACTTAGACTTTTTTGTTTTTGGCTAAAAACGAAAATGAAATAAACATGGCTTGTTTGGCAAAAATTTTAAAAATTAAAAAAGTTAAAAAATTAAATTAATTCACTAATTTTTAAAATATATTATCTAAACTCCTACTACTTTTAAAATACAATAATATATTTCATTTATAATTTATTTACTATCGCTATTAATTATATATAATTATTATTTTCAACTATATAGAATAGTAAAACTGTTCAGTTTGAACTAAAAATAAAAATATTAAAGAATAATTACAATTATCTTTTTTAATATTTAAATTTATTATAAAAATTTTTCATGTGATCTCTGAAATTTATCTGTTCTTTCTTTTGGTGTTTTTGTCTGTTTTAATTTTTTTTTTCTTTGATCTCTGTTAATAAAATTAACAAAAATCGCTAACATAAACATAAAAATTTATTTAATTTGCCAATTTTATCCTCTCTTAATAAAACTCAGAAATACTCGATTGGTTCTCCAACCTGAGGTTCTGAGAGATACATGAGATATATAAATATATAATACATATGTATATAGGATGCTGAGAAAAAAAAAGAAAAAAAAAAGAACGTAAAGCTTCTAACACAGAACTTTCAACGAAGAAGAAGCTGAGGAGGGCGCAACAGCGCCGGCACCCTTCCCCCTCCACCGCGCAGCCACCGGTCACCGGTCCCTCTTCCACCGGCGACGCCGTCGCTACACCAGAGCCACCTTGCTCCGGCGACCCGCCAGACCCTCTCTTTCTCTCTCTCTCTCTACGTGTGTGTCTATATATATCACAAAAAAAGAATTCAAAGTGAGAATGGATCTAAAAAATTAAACACTGGTGATCAATCGAAGCTCTACAATCGAGCATTGTCGCGAGTTTAGGAACACTGCCCTGTTGTTCGATTTGTCAGAGAGATAGACAGCAGAGACGGCGGTAGCGTGCGGTGGCGTGCGGTTCTGAACCAGAACGTTTCTTTATTTCAAATAACTTACCTTCAAAATTGATCAAAATAAGAAAAATAGTTAATCTAATAAGTGAGAGATACACACTGATCGGATTAAGTTTGTCTACACACTCAACTGATGAATTATGTTTTTAACAAATTAAAAATAAGTTAAAAAAATAATTTTAAATAAAATTTATTAAACGATAATTATTTAATTTAGTTTTATTGAAATAATGTACCAACAATTTGAACAGTTAATTAGTGGGCGTTAGAGTGTCAAAAGAGTATAAAACACTAGAGACAGTAAATTATAACAGTATTGCCGTGTAATTTTGAAAAAAATATACATAGATATATATGTATGTATATATATATATATGAATATTTAAAAAAATGGAAAAAGATTAGAGGGAGACGGAAAAAGAGAGAGAAACGAAGAGCAAAGATTGTTGATCTCGACGACAGTCGGTGATGACGGTCGAAGAGGTGGTGGAGTGGTGATTTTGGGGTGGCGACGTTGGTGACCGTCGAAGAGGATAGTGTAATTTTAAATACTACATAAAATTTTTTTGTAATAAATTTAAATTTCAAAGCAGGTAAGTGTAATTTATTCAAAAACTAATTTAAATAATAAATTTTAAAAAAATTAGTTTAAAAATTAATTTACATAACAACTCACTTTGAATTAATTTTTATTTTTTAATTAAAAATACAAAAAAATAAAAAATACAAAAAAGCTTCTAAACTAGTTGTTCAAAACTAATTTAAAACTTGAAGTAGCAGGATGAAAGCTGATCTGAGTAGGAGAAAGTAAAAAGGAAAAGTAGTGTTGCAAAAGCAGTAGACACTCATCTGAAATATGACCGAATCTCTCTCAGCCTCTGCAACCCATCTCTCTCTCTCTCTCTCTCTCTCTCTCTCTCTCTCCATCCTTATCTTTGTAAAATGTCACGTGTTTGTTTTTACTTAAACTATAAATTTAATCTATAATTTAATAAAAAATTAAAAATTTAAATATGTGGGTTTATAATTTTTTAAGTATACCTTTAATTTTAAATCAATAAATATAAATTTTATTATTTAAAATTATAAATTTATAATTTTAATAAATATTTTTAATTTCTCGTTAAAGCTATAATCACGTCACTGCAGTTATAATTTTTAATTTTACAGTTCAACTATGATAAATAATTTTATAATTTTTTTAATTTTTATTAAATTATTATTTACCGATCAATGTACTATGATTAGTAAATCTAATCGCGTATAGCACCGTTTGGGGTTGATTTTTTATTATCTATTTTTTTAGTTTTTAATATTTTGGAAATCTTTTATTGTTTCGAAGTATTTCAACCAGAAAAATTAAAAAAAAATAATCAAATGATAAAATAAGTTCATTGAAATAAAAATAAAAAACACAAAATTTTATTTATCAACTTAGGTTGATTTCTTTTTCATATTGTAGTAGAAAAAAAGTATTTTTTCAATTCAAAGAGTTCAAAAGATATAATAATTTTATTAAATAATAATAATATTATTGTTAAAAACAAAAATAAATAAAATAAAATAAACAAATAAATTATTATCTTATTGGGGCTTATATCATAAATTGAACCCAGAATTTGGACTGTATGGTAAAATTTTAATTTTGTATTTTTTGGATCACACTTAAAAGTGTATCTAAGCTGTTTATTTTGAATTGGTGTTTGTCAAAATAACTGACAGTAGCTTTTAATTTATTATTATTATTATTATTTTAACATTAATAATTTTTATTATAATTTATAATTATTTTTTTATTTTAGTTATAGTTTTATCAACCAGATAGTGAGAGAAGGAGGAGGGGGGAAGACAAATTTAACTATTTCCGATTTGAAACGATCTTGAGAGGTACATGAGGTCTTGACTTTGCTCATTCATTAAGCTTTCTTTCATTCATGGAACTTTAACCAACCGCGTACAGGTCAAAGACACCAATAATAAATGCTTTAAAACACGTCAAAACGGTCGAAAATTTATTGGACCTGCGGCATGCAAATAAGTAAGATTTTTTTAAATTTTTTATAAATGTTTTTAAATTTTTGAATAAATTATACTTATTTTCTCTGAAGTTTAAGCTTATTACAAGAATTTCTCATGTAGCCTCTAAAATTACACCGCCATCACTTCTGCTTTGTTTTTATATTTTAGATACTCTATTTCGTCAAATAATTGTTAAAAAATTTGACAAAAAATGCGAACATCAGCAATTACTTTATGTTATTTTCAAATTTACCCTTATTAATATTATTAATTTTTAAATTTTCCCTTATCGCTCTCTTCTTTCTATCTTCTCTTTCTTGAGTAATGAAAATTCACTAAATTAGAAAAAATCCACCAGAATAAATCTCACTCTCTCTCTTTCTCTCTCTCTATAGACTTTAATATGAAGCAATGGTAATCCCAACAGAATAACGAGTCAAACAAATATCAACAACTTTCTACTAAGTTTTCAACACTTCTCACCACCACCACAACCACCAACGTCTGTCACACCGACGTCAAAAACTACCTAAAAAAGTCCAAACATTCAAGAATTTCAGCAAAGCAATCTCAATTGATTTTTAACAAAATTCAACAATTTCGACAAAGTCCAAAAATTGCAACCCCCATATCTCACTCTCTATACATTCTCTCTGTCTAGAACATATGGTGAGAGAGAGAGAGAGAAAAAATTATTGTGATGAACAAATTTTCGACAAAGTTCATATCTCAATTTTCGACTAGAAAATGTCAATTATTGTGATGAACATATAGTGAGAGAGAGAGAGAGAGAAAATCATTTACTAGAGATAAAGAACAAATTAATACAAAAAAAATTCAAATGGATATAAATAACAAATTTCATAACAAAATCCTAAATTACAACTCAACTTTTGCACATTCAAATTTGCTCATTTCATACTTCCTTTTTCCGCTGGCAGACCCAATTCACAAACATTTTTTTTGCTTTTGGTCGAAGATGTGAAAAATTAAATCTAGGGATTAAATAATTGAGTCTTCGGCAATTAACCCTTTTCCTTCCTATGTCCTTTGCCTCTTTTTCTGGTCTTCGGTATAACGACGATGGTCCCGCCAATGCCGACAGTCATCAACGTACTAGATCCGCCGGAACACCGACACACCTTAGTGTTGAAAATACTAGTCGTCGATGAAGCCGCTGAGTTCATGGGTTTTCGGTCCTGGGTCTACCACCACAACCACGCACGCCAAATTCACTTGCAAATAGACTAAAATCGACGTCAAACATAACGAAATTGCACCGTAGAACCAAAGAAATAGTTTGAATTGTAATCGATTTCGAACCCTAGAACTCGATTTCGTGGGTTTGTGTGTGTGAGAGATGAGTCAATAGTTGTTGATCTGTAATTTCGTGGTTAGGGGAGCGACGACAAGGGGTCACTAGTGAGGAATCGACGACGAGAAGGGCTAGCGACGGGAGAGGTTTGTCGACCACAGGTTGTCGATGGCGAGAAGGGATAGCGACAGTGGCTCTCACCCCCAAATAAACCCCAAAAAATTAATCTCTAAAATTAACAAAATTTTCACTGGCAAAACTTTAAAAAATCTATGAAAATAATATACACTTAGTATATATTGTAATGATATCATTAGTGTGTGTGTGTGAGAGAGAGAGAGAGAGAGACCCATTTGATTAGACAAGAGTAAAATAGTAAAAGTGTATTTTTTGTTAACGATATTTGCTTGACAACACGAACAATGGAGGTCAGTGTAATTTCAGTAACCTCATGGGATATCCATGTAATAAGTTTAAAATGGGTCAGGAAGGGTAAGCGTAATTATTCCTAAATATTTTTACTTTTCAAATCGTCTTGATGAAATAAATATAAAAAATAAAAAATTTTGATCAAAAAATAAAAAAAAAATCCAGTAAAGACGAAAATAAATAATACTCGATTTGGCTTATTACCTTATTTTGCTTATTTTTGTCTTTTCTGAATATTTTTTATATTTTAATTGAGAATTTTTACTTTTCCAACTCATCTCAACAAAAAAAGTATAAAAAGTATAATATTTTGACTAAATGATGAAAAAAATTTATTAAAGACGAAAAATATACGACGAGAAATAAACCAATAAGTTAATAAACAACTTTTACTCATTTAGGGCCATTGAGTATTTTTAGAGTACTACGTGATATTATTAATATAATATTTTTAATAAATAAAAGTATATAATGTATATTGATTGAGTATTTTTTGTTTTTGTTTTTTACTTATCCGACAAAAGTAAGCTAATACGTGCCACGCGAAATGTTTTTGCTATAAGATTGAGGTCCTGATTGGCAATTTTGATTTTTTTTTTGTGGCTAAAAATATTAAAAAATCAAAAGTTATTGGTTTGGAGAAAAATTAATAAGTCAAAAAGTCAAATCAAATCACAAATTTTTATAATATTTTATTCAAACTCCTACCACTTTTAAAATACAATAATACATCTCATTCATAATTTATTTACTATCACTACGAATTACATATAATTGTTAATATCAAACATATTAAAGATTATATTTGTTTATTTTGAACAAAAAGTAAAAAAAACTTAACTTTTTACCCTAACAACCAATTTCAAAAAAAAAAATTAGTTTAAAAGTTAAGTTACTAAGCAACTTACTTTAAATCTAATTTTATTTTTCGGCAAAAAATATAAAAATATAAAAAAAATTAACTTTTAATCTAATTACTAATCGGGGCCTAAATAAAAATACCACGTAAATAATGTCAGTTAAAATTATAAAAATATCCAATAATTACTACTCAAAAGTGTGGACGGATGAATTGTCTTAACAAAATTTAAAAAATTCTATTTTTTAAAAATAAAGTAATATTGAAATTTAAGACAAAAAATAGTCTGAGTATGAAAATAATAGAAAACATAAAAGATGTTGCTTGTGAGATTGAAATGTGTGGTAGACATTGTCTTAAAGATAATATTTCTCCCCACATGATAGTTCAAACAGAGTATATCAGTTTCAAGGTACCACCAGTGAGTTCACAAGCATTTTTCGTTCAATATTTATAATTATTTAAAAAATTTGAACCAATCACGAACCAAGTTGCTTACAAAACATAATATAAGTATTATAATAGTAATATATTTCTTCTTGAAAATTTTTATTTTTATTTCTCAATACATCTTTTTATTTTTCTCTTTTACACAAATACTAAGGCTAGCAAAGCTATATATATATATATTAATAATATTAATTTGTAATTATAATCCAAATAAATTCATCAATAATTATATAGAATAGTAATGACTTATTATTCATAAAATAAAGTAACTAATGGCCATTTAAGTCACGTTATAGTCCTGCATAACTATTGTAACTTCCAAATAACATATTAGTTAATTTTTTTTTTATTTTTATTAAAAATTCTCCACCATGAATTAGAAAATTTATTTAACAGGTGTTGAGGGAAACGCATGAAGGAAAAAATTGCAATAATTTTTAACACATTACTACGTTAATTAGTTTTTGTTTAAACTATTATCTTAAGTTATTGATTGATATGTAATAATAAAAATCAAAGTTCGTGCTCACCTGCGGTTTATTGAGAGGTGAATAATAAAGTAACGAAAACAAATTTTTTATATATTAATAAATTTTTGGAGGCAAAATTTTTTATTTTTACAAGTTTATATATACTTTGTACATATGTTTATTTATTTTATACTAATTATATATTTACTGTTTAGTGGACAGTGTTAAGTATTTTTATAATAAAAAACACAGTTTTTAAACATTTATAATTAGAAAAGTAAAAAGAGATAGCATGTATGTACATATATTAGTAATTATTTGTGTTTATACTATTTTGAACATAATTTAATTATAAATTAATTTAAAATAATGAGTTATTGTTTATATTATTAAGGATAAAACGTAGTATAAAAATCAATCTCACCCAGACTCCTGACACCACCGGTGGTTTTTAGGGGTGTTTGGAAATTTTATTATTAGTAATTTATAAATTATTATTTGTAATAAAAATTGTGAGTGTTTGGTAAAAATTTTAGCTGATAGTTAAAATAGAAGAAAAAATAATTAAAATTTATAATAAAAATTATAAGTATTTAAAAAAAATTATAATATATAACTAAAATTAATAACAAAAAATTAAAATTTAATAGCAAAAGCTTGACCAAATACTGCCGAATTATTAGGTTCACTCATAGTTTTTTTTTTTTTTTTGGGTAGAACAAACTCTGCCAAAATTATATAATTTGAGAGCGAAAAATTTGGGTTGAAATAAAAAGGAAGAGAAAATAATTTAAAATGAAGGGAGAAATTTTAAATTATAAATTTTAAATGGTGAAAAAAATAAGAGTTAGTTAATGAGGTGAGAGATGAGAGGTGAAAAAAAGTGCCACGAAGACAGGCAAACGTCCCATCAAAATTTTTCACTCATATAATATAATTTTTTTATTATATAAAATATTTTTATGAAATATGAATTATTTTATTATATAAATATTTATGAGTTTCGACGTGGGAAAACAAAGACTGACACGTGAAATATTTTAATTCTGTAGAATACTTTTCATGTAAGACATTTTTAAAAGTATAAGTATTTTTATTATATAGGTATAAATAAAATAAAATTCTAATTGATTATTCGACATTTTAAAGAAAATTGTAGCCAAATTGTCCCCATCAAATTTCTAAAGATAAAATCGTTTTTTTGAATTTAATTATTTTTTATATTTTATTTAA
>JAOTRH010122394.1:0-14706 GCA_034768845.1 Heliamphora exappendiculata
CTAAAATCTGATCTTCTGTGTGTAAGCCGTACTCTACACACCAGATTAAATACTATACAGAATATCGAACATTCATGTATATCAAAGCAATGATACACACACATTGATCATAAAGATTCTCATAAAATAAAAAATTTATTTTATTAAAATTAAATACTAAAAACATAGTTTTCAATATACCAATCTTAACAATCTCCCACTTATACTCAAAATCATGCTGCCATACATCTGACTCCCATGCCTTCTATATGACTATCAAATGTCTTAGCCGGTAAGCTCTTTGTAAAGGATCTGTAAAGTTGTCCCCTGATGCAAGCTCTATGTCTGACTGAAAATCTGAGTCTATGTATCCCAAAGATACTAGACTGTCTACCTGGTAAACTGATATATAATATTTAGTCCTTTTTAAGTACTTGATTATATAATCTTTACCGTAGTCTAATGCTCTTTTCCTGAGTTAGACTGATATCTACTAACCATGCCAATGGCAAACAGATGTCGGGTCTAGTGCAAAGCATAGTATACATGAGTCTTCCTATTGCCGAAGCATAAGAAACCGCTTTTATCCTCTCTATCTCATCAGGTGTCATAAGACACTAATTCTTAGATAAAGTGATTCCGTACCTAAAAGGGATAAACCCTTTCTTGGAATCTTGCATGCTAAAACGAGCAAGGATATCATTGATATACTTTGCTTGTGATAAGCCCAACATCTTTTGTTTTCGATCTTGTATAAGCTTGATCGCAAGGACGTGACTGGCTTCTCTCAAGTCCTTCATATCGAACCGCCTAGAAAATTATACTTTAATCGTAGATAATTTCCCACATCGTTTTCGATGAGCAAGATATCGTCTACATAAAGCATTAGAAAGATCACCACGCTTCCGTCACGCTTCTTGTACACACAGGACTCATCCAAAATTTGAACAAAATCATAAGACTTTATAGCTTGATCAAATCGAGTGTTCCAAGACCTCGATGCCTGCTTAAGTCCATAAATGGATCTCTTAAGCTTACATGTGTTCTTGGCCCTTTGCAATGAATCTGTCTAGTTGTATCATGTAGATACACTTGTCAAGACTTCCGTTTAAGGAAAGCTGTCTTGATGTCCATTTGCCACATTTCGTAATCGAAATGTGCGGCAATGGATAAGGGAATCCAAATAGATTTAAGCATGGCTACCGGCGAAATTTTTTTCTCATACTCGATCCCTTCTTTCTGAGTGAACCATTTAGCAACAAGCCTAGAGTTGAAGGTTTCAACCTTCCCGTCTGCTCCTCTCTTCTTCTTGTAGATCTACTTGCATCCAATGGATTTTATCCCTTCGGGTGGTTCTACAAGTTCCCAGACTTGATTGGAATACGTAAATTTCACCTCTGAATTCATAGCTCTTTGCCAAAGATCTGCATCTTTGTCTTGTAGTGCTTCATTGTTGTTACAGGGCTCGGTATCCAGTTCTATCGGGATCCTGTCATAAGACTCTCCCAAGAACATATACCGGTCAGGTTGATAAACAACCCTCCTACTACAACGAGCCACTACCTGTGTCTGTGTACTAGCAGTAACAGGCTATACAGAATCTGAACCTTGTGCATCAGCACCCTGCTTTTGATTTGCACTTGTCCCGATAATCCTCCAACTACGAGCAGGTAATAGAATATCAGTGACTTGTGGTTCCTCTTCCGTTCTACTGGTATTTTCTCTCAGTTCTTTCAGAATAATTTTGCTATTGGGCCTGTGATCCATAGTATAATCCTCTTCCAAGAATCGAGTATCGGTGCTAACAATGACATTCTGATCCTTATGATTATAAAATTGACCACCCTTCATTCCCTAGGGATATTCCACAAAGAAATAGACTTCTGTCATCGGTTCCAACTTACCCGCGTTCCCTTTCAGCACAAATACTAGACACCCCCAAATCTGAATGTGTTTCAGACTAGGCTTATGCCTAGTTCACAATTCTGTGGGAGTAGAAGGTACTGACTTAGAAGGTACCAAGTTCAAAATGTAAGCTGTCGTTTTTAAAGTGAATCCCCAAAACAAATTTGGTAAACCTGAATAACTCATCATTGATCTTACCATCTCCATAAGAGTCATATTCCTTCTTTCTGCAATACCATTCTACTGTAGAGTGCCAGGTGCAGTCAACTGGGATGTAATCCCCTCTAATGATAAGTTGTCCTTAAACTCTCCAAAGAGGTATTTCCCACCACGGTCGGATCGTAGTGATTTGATACTTTTACCCAGACGCTTTTTCGCCTTCGCCTTGAATTTTTTAAATTTCTCAAAGTATTCAAACTCACGATCATTAGGTAAATGTATCCATACCTTGAGTAGTCATCAATGAAACTGATGAAGTACTCAAAACCACCTCTAGGCTGAATTATTATAGGACTACGCACATCAGAATGAACCAGCTCTGACGGTTCTTTAGCTCTATAGCCTTTGACTGAGAAGGGTTTCTTGGTCATCTTACCCTCTAAGCAAGATTCACAGACTGGAAGTGCCTCTACTTCTAATGAACTCAAAGGTCCATCTGCTACTAGTCTGTTTATCATTTTTAGATTAATATAACCCAAGCGTAAATGCCAAAGAAACGTTTGGTTCATTAAAGAAGAAATCATTCTCTTATATGGTAAATTAGATGTGTTATTCATTTCAGTTAGTTATAATATATGAGAGATTGGAGTAATAATATAAACATTATCCACCAATGTACCAGAACAGATAACCAGTTTATTATCTTTAATAACAAAGAGAGTTATTAAAATAAACAAAATATCCGTCTTTAGCCAATCCAGAAATAGAAACTAAGTTCCTTCTAATGGCAGGTACATAAAGACAATCTCTCAATATTAAAACCCGATCTCTACCAAAACTGAGAGTGACATCTCCTACTGCAACTGTTGTTACCTTTGTATTATTATCCATATACGGGTAAATCTCCCCATCACTAAGTTGTCGAATTTTTTAAAACCTCTGCAATGAATTATAGACATGATTAGTGGCTCTCGTATCTACACACCAGGTACCGGTAGATAACACCGCTAAACATATTTTCACAACCAGTGAATAAAAATTACCGTGTTTGTTCGGCCTTCTGAGAAATACTGGATATATCTTTTTTCAGTGCCGAGTCTGGTTGCAGTGAAAACATCTGCCTTTTGGCTTTTTCACTGGTAGATCTTTTTCAGTGCCGGGTCTGGTTGCAGTGAAAACATCTGTCTTTCGGCTTTTTCACAGCAGTCTGTAGCCCACTAACTACCTTGGAAAATGTGTCTCCCTATTTTTGAACTCTTTTCTTCTTCATGCCTCTCGGTCCCGATGAAGAATATTTTTCTGAAACAGACACATTTTCTGGTATTGAAAGAATACCTTTTGTAGTTAAAACTATATCCAAGTTACATTTTCAGTCAACATAATTTGGTCCCGTTAGTTATTTTTTCAGTATTAAAGCGAGTGGGTTGAAATCTATTTTAATCTTGAGAATCATATAATTAAAAAAAATTATTAATTATGATGAGCAAAATTTTGAATTCATTTTAATTTGGTTCCCTCTACCATTTTAAAAATAAATTCGCCAGCAGCCTGGTAACTTGTGAATAGCATGCCACGTTGGGTAGACGTCGACTATCCATCATAAGACCAGACAGGTCAATTCCTTTTAATTTTACTATCTAGGCAACTGACCATGCCAAGTAAAATTAAATAGCTGATATAGTTTCGATCCAGTATATAGTAGCAATGACTCAGTTGGAGAGGATACTATTATATACAGTTAAGTGTTAATCATCAGCTAATCCAAAATTAATCTATTCACAATGAACCTTTCAGTTAGAGAAGTGATCTACACTAACAATTATCCAGAATTATTCATAGAGGAGGTTTATACTGGCGATACCACAACTAATTTGTCCGTTGGGAAGGAAAGCCTTACTGCCGACATGCAGGGTCTAATTGCATCGCCTACAAATAGGTGATGGAGACCGCAGGATTTATCTGTGAATAAATTTCCTCTCCCACTTAGATTTTTAAAATATTTTTTAGGGTTATAAAAATCCGTTTAATTAAAATAAATTTATTAATTTCAAAAATCACACGATCAGAAAGAATCAAACATCTTTCCGTGTACACGATTCAAAAGATTCTAGTTTATCAAACCATCTTTTGAAAGTCACATAATCTGAAAGAATCAAACATTTTTCCATGTATATAATTCTAAATATTCTGATTTATCAAACCATTTTTCAAAAGTTACACGATCTGAAAGAATCAAATATCTTTCCGTGTATACGTTTCCAAAGATTTTGGTTTATCAAATCATCTTTTTATGTTTAAATACGTAACAAATAAAATTTAATAAATGTACAGTTTTTCCTTTAGCTTTTCAGTTAGGGTAGTGATTAAAGATATTTATTTATTTTATTTTTCGTTCCACATTTTTCAAAAAATAATAAATTTTTTTATTAAATATTTTTCTATTTAATTAATTCAAAAATCGGAATTAATTCCCATGTTTTTCAAATATATCCGATTTTATAAAAAATCATCTTAGACGTAATATTTTGTAAAAATAAAATATCTAAAGTTTTTCTATTTTAATTAAAATTAATTAATTAAAAAAACTTAATTTTATTTTTCATCACAAAATATTTTAATTAAAATCAAAATTTTGAATTAATTAAATTAATAGAATAAATAAAACTAATATTTATCATCCCCGCAGTTAATATATAAAAATAAATTAAATACAAAATAAATATAAATCTCAGTTTTATCATCCGATTGAAACTTTAAAGAATTCTAGTATACTTTTAAGATAAACTTCCAATTGCATCAGGAGACTGCCGCGGTTTGGATAAACAATACTTCCCAATTTTACTCTAAAGCCTTGGAAACCGCCTAGGAAGCTTGCGTTGCAGTTGTGGAAAACTGCTGGAATTGCGCATTTATTTGCTTAGGAAACAAACTTTCGGCATTTTCCACTTGATAAGGAATTGCTGTTGTTAGCTAACAATCCAAAACAATTCACAAGGCGCCAACTCACAAAACCAAAACAGTGTTGGGAAACTTGGAATTAAGCTACACCACTATTACGAAAAATTCGGCACACTATTTGCGCCACAGAAAACTGCTTGTGCGCCGTTTGGAAAGCGTGCCGAAATAGCTTTGATGAGTTGGATTTTTGCTGAAAAGCCACTGCCCCGTTGCTTGCATATTGGATCACTGCTGCGGTTTGCTCTTGCTTGCGCCTGGGACCTTCTGGCTTCACTGTTTGGGAATCGGCTCCTATTTGGCGCGCTACAGTTGGCACAACAGTTTGCTACTGTTTGCTACATTGATTTGCTTGGAAAAGCTGCGCCTTGGAAACCCGGAACTACTTCAGCCAATTGGGACTCCCGCAACCACTGTTTTGGATTGGCTTTAGGCGTTGTTACTTCACCTTTAGGCGCTGACTTCTGTGTTGTGGCTGTTTGGCGTTGGCTTCTGTGTTGCGGCTGTTTGCTTTCTTTTTACTTTATTTTTCTTTTTTAACCAGAAAAAGTTCTAGAGAGAAAAAAAATTGCAAAGTAATAAAAAAAAAATTTGTGGTTAAAAACCACCCGAACCACCGCCGGTTGCAGCTGCCAACCACCACCACCGTTCTTCCATTCTTGTTCTTATTTTTTTTCTTTCCAATAAACTAGAAAAAATAACTTAAATAACATAAAATATTTTACATCGAAACCTATGCCCTGTAAACTCACATTCGATCTAAAAAAAATAACTTATCACGATCATCCTCGTGATTAAAAAAATTAATTAAATCATCATCTATGCATTCAATCAAACATGAAAATAAATGATAATCATAAAATCGAGATTAGAACGCCTACAAAACAAAGTTAGCACAGTTCTAATTCTACCCGACCCCGATTACCGTAAACAAAAATCAAAACGGCTCTGATACCAATTTGTTGGAGGCAAAACTGCCAAGATCATTATTTTTGTAAACGATTTTCTGTAAAAAATTAACTGAACGAACAAATGCCGAAATAAGCTCCAAATAAAATTTTTGACAAAGAACAATCAAAATAAAACCCGTGCAACCAAAGTTAATTTAGAAGAATACCTCTTGTAGATCTAATCTTCAACTACGACTTGATTCCGAGTTGAAACTCCAGTCAGATCTTCTACTGTATTCCCTTATGTCATCCTCGAACGTAGTGCGGGTTACGATTCTCCGAGAACTCGTATCGGTAGAACCTCGATATATTTAAATCTTGAAAGACAAAGATAATGTCATCTATGATATGTGAGAAATGAACTATCTGATATATGATGTATCAATCTCAAACTGGTTCAGCCTACCCGCGTATATATAGAGCTACAGCAGGGGCCTAGAGATTAATTATGAGTAAGACTTCCAGTGGAACACAAACACCTACCAGCAGTTTTTGCAATTAAAGAAAGACAAATAGCAGTATCTGCAATTATGAAAAACTAGCTGCGATTTCTGCAATTTTCATAAAACACTGAATTACAGTTCACACTACTAAATAACTATAATTGCACTCTGATCTATAATCTCAAGACCTTCTTGCATTGAACTCCTGTTATTAAATGCTTACCATTTCTCCCCACGTTAAGATTTTCGATACCCGCCAATTAAATTTAATTACTAATAATTTAATTTAATCTAATCGGTATCTTGATAATCCTTAAGCCCTTCCGCTTAACTTATTTGACCGTCGAATAATTAAATTTATCTGTAGGGTTTGGCCCGATCAAAACTTATAAGCACCCTTAAGGGGGTGTCGTCAATGCTGATCATTCGGGATGTGGATTCCGTCAATAATTAATATTTGCCATATAAATAATACCGCTATCCAACTCACTGAGAATATAGACCCATATAAGATCACACCCTCTAATGAAGTAAAATAACGAATGTTAAATATATGCAAATCAATAATTATTTTAGGATTAAGAGGATAAGCACTATTCATAATAACCTTGAGGTGTGAATCAATTTACTTAGTCAGTAGTCAGTACTAAATTAATTACTCTAAATGTCTCGTTCAATACACACAAAGTGTACTGACACAGAGAGTCGGAACAATAGACGACGCTATTATCTGTCCCCGTAACCAAGACAGGCCTATTAAAACTCTATATCATAGTCGTACCAATGGTATGCCTATTTTCATCTAAACTGTGAACATAAAACTTATATTCTACAAGAACTTAAGATTTGATATTTTGTATGTAAGCCGTACTCTATACACCAGATTAAATACTATACAGAATATCGGACATCCATGCAAATCAAAGAAATGATACACATACATTACTCATAAAAATTCTCATAAAATAGAAAATTTATTTTATTAAAATTAAATACTAAAAATATGATTTTCAGTATACCAACCCTAACAATTCCTTGGACACGTGGTGTCGAAGGATGGGGTATCAGTAGACTCGTCGAAGACTGATGCCATGATGGATTGACAGTGATCGAGGAACGTCTTTGAGATCCGCAGTTTTCTGGGTTTGGCAGGTTATTATCGGTAGTTCATCAAGGATTTTTCTAGGTTAGTAGCACCTATTACGCGCCTGACGCGGAAGGGAGTTACGTTCGTATGGAGCGAGTCTTATGAGTCATCTTTCCAAGAGCTAAAGAGGAGATTGACTTGTGCGCCAGTGTTGATTATTCTAGAGCGAGGTCTGAGGTATACAGTGTATTGCGATGCGTCACACGATGGTTTGGGATGTGTATTGATGCAGGGAGGTAAGGTTGTAGTGGCTCGCGACAGCTGAAGACACATGAGAAGAACTACCCTACACATGATCTGGAGTTAGTAGCCGTGGTTTTCTCCTTGAAGACGTGGCGATATTATCTATATGGTAAGCACTTCGAGGTTTTCTCTGATCACAAGAGCTTAAAATACTTATTTTCGCAGAAAGACTTAAATCTTCGTCAGCGACGATGGATGGAGTTATTGGGAGAATGCGACTTTGATTTGCAGTACCACATGGGAAAGGCAAATGTCGTAGCTAACGCGCTCAGTAGGAGATCTCATGGTTCGTTAGCTTTTGTGGCTATACGAGAATGGGATATGCTTGGGGATGTTGGGGAGTTTGTTATGTATCTCAGAGAGATAGGGGTAGGTGCAACCTTGTATTCAGTAGCTTCACAGCCCGCATTAGTTGCACACGTGTTAGAGGCTTAGCGAACTGATCAGGAGGCTCAGATGAGACGGGACCGCATTGCTAGTGGGAAGGACACAGCAAGATGGACGGTGGGTTCAAATCAGAGTTTGTTTGTGCCAGAGTCGTGCCGTGCTAAGGTGCTACATAAGTTTCATCATTCACGTCTTGTAGTGTATCTAGGAGGCACGAAGATGTATCATGATTTACGCTTTCAGTTCTGGTGGACCGGAATGAAGAGGGACGTGATCCAATTTGTGTCTCGGTGCCTTACTTGTCAGCAGGTAAAGGTGGAACACTAGGGACCTGCAGGATTGTTGTAGCCTTTGCCTATATCTGAGTGGAAGTGGGAGAATGTCACAATAGATTTTGTATCTGGACTTTCTCGATCGCCGGCGGGGCATGATGCTATTTGGGTTGTGGTTGATAGGTTGACGAAGTCTGCGCACTTCCTCCCTATTCGAGTAAGATATCTAGTGGACAGATTGAGCAGATTATACATCCGAGAGATAGTCCGACTACATAGAGTACCTGTGACTATTATTTCTGATCGAGACCCACGCTTTACATCGCGCTTTTGGCAGAGTCTTCAAATTTCTTTTGGGATGAACTTGACTTTCAGCACAACTTTTCACCCCCAGACTGATGGTTAGTCTGAGAGGACCATACAAATTTTAAAGGACATATTGAGAGCCTGTGTGCTTGATTTTTGGAGGCATGATTCGCAGTCTTCAGATAGGGGAGGACCATCTATCATTGGCAGAGTTTGCATACAACAACAGCTACTAGTCCAGTATTGGAATGGCACCGTATGAGGCTCTGTATGGTAGACCGTGTAAATCGTCGGTGCGTTGGACAGAGGTGGGTGAGACCACTATTTTGGAACCTAACTTGGTACGGGAGACAACTGAGAAGGTTGCAGTGATTCGTTAGTGTCTGATGACAGCTCAAAGCCGCCAGAAGAGTTATGCAAATCAAAGGAGGAGACCGTTAGAGTTTGCCGTGGGGGATCATGTGTTTTTGAAGGTCTCGTCATGTAGAGGCTTGATGAGGTTTGGCCGCAGCAGGAAGCTCTCACCGTGCTTTATTGGACCTTTTGAGATCATGGAACGAATTGGCATGGTAGCATACCGCCTGGCTTTGCCACCTCAGTTAGCATCCGTGCACAACGTGTTTTACGTTTCCATGCTTCGGAGGTATAAGCCTGATCCTTCCCATATTCTGGATTGGGCTGAGTTGCGAGTTGATGAGGATATTACGTATGAGGAGCGTCCAGTGAAGATCCTAGATACAAAGGAACAGGTGTTACGGGGGAGAACGATTGCTTATGTCAAAGTTCAATGGCTTCATCGTGGGGTTGAAGAAGCAACTTGGGATCTTGAGTTTAGGGTTCGTGCGAGAAACCCGGAGTTGTTTACCTCGTGACCTTATAGTGAATTTCGGGGGTAAAATTCCTTTAGGGGGGAGAGTTGTGAGGCCCTATACCGTTTTATTATATATATATATATGTGTGTGTGTGCATGTTCGGTGTTTTGTACACGTTTTGGCATTTTTGCCTTAATATGCTTATATGCGTTTTGATGCATGTTTTGGTTTAAATAAGCATGCGGGGTTAGTCCCGGGGGCAGCGGGGAGTTACGGTGCGAAATTTAAAAATTAAAAAAAAAATATTTTAGAGGCCTATAAATATCTGGAGTTAGATATTTTCAAAACTTCTCCACTAAGTTTCCTCCATATTCTCTTTGTCTTCTCTCTAACGTCTCGATGGCCCAGGGCTTGGTTTTTGACGGATCAACAGCCGATTCCTGTTATAGGCATCGTGCTTTACGCATCCAACTGGACATAATTTCTTTTCGACGAAGCTTGGTTTTGCACATTGATCGAAACGTCGAGTTTTTAACTCACCGACGTAAGATTCTATACTGTATAACTGTTTTAGTGTGATATATGTAATTATATGTTGTTTCACCATTTAAAAACGTATGAAAAGGTGATTTATGTTTTAAATCCGATTTTGGGTTAAAACCATTTTTTGGTATTTTCGGTGGATGGAAGTGTATTTTGAGAGTTTCCTTTCGAGGTTTGGGAGTGAGGCTTAGGTGTGTTGATGTCCGAGGGTGTTTGATGGGTGTTTAAAGGTTTGATTTGAGATTTAGAAGCAAAATCGTAACTCAAAAACATTTTCTGGGTAGGATCAGTCGACTGAAGCTATGAGTTCAGTCGACTGGATCATCATTTGGTGAGTTCAGTCGACTGTACCTAGGAAGTCAGTCGACTGAAATTCCTTCTATTTTGGTTCTCTTTTCTAGAGAGTTTTTCTGTCGATAGGGGGCTTGGGCAAGTCGACTGAAGTTCTGTGTGGGCTGTTGGTGTTGTTTTGGTGGTTCGGTGGTTAGGTTTTGGCTTTCCTCGCCTTCCTCGAATGGTTTTAAAGCGATGGATTCGTGAAATCTCGCGTTTTAGAGGTTGGTTTTCAAAAGAATGGTTTGAAAAAGGAGTTTTTACGAAAACTTGGAGGAAAAACGTGTTTTGTTGGAGGTTTGGTGCTAACCCTTGGGGTTGAGGCTCCGCCTTGAAAACGTTTGATAAAAGTGTGTTTCCACATACCTGTTGATCACCATGTTCATGGATGGATCTATATATTTCTCTTTGATCTCCTTTGTTGATGGATGGATCTATATACATGTTTCATGTATTTATGAAAATGTTTTGGTTTTGTGAAATGATTCTCTAGATGTACCGGGATAGCGGGTATGTGGCACGAGTTGCCCTCGGTGTAAGTCTAAAAATGTGCGCAGAGTAGGTATCTTTTTTCTTCGGGATAGTTCCCGTAAAGAAGGTGGTAGGTGCTTTTATGCTTCAATTTTAGTCCGTAAAGTCAGCTTTTACGTTATGGTGCTCCGTATAGAACTTGCCATTACCTAACCGGCCCTATGATGTATAGGGATTGGGTAAGGGGCCAGAGTCTATAGTTATTTCCTCTGTCCTTTTGTGACGGAGTCGGAACATAGGATTCATTCTCTTTTCCTCGGTGTGTGATCCAAGTGGAAAATTAACGTTTTGGTTGCTGTTTTCCTTCAACTGTAAAACATTATTTTTGCATTGCTTAAATGCTTGGTTGTGAAGGGAAAACTATTTTAGAGGTTAATGGAAATCTTGGGATTTTATGATGTAAAACCTTCTTGGTTTTGTTTGTGGTTGGGTTAGCTCCCACCATATGATTGCATATCTTGCTTTACAGCTTTATAGTCTGTTTCTATTGGGTTTCGGCTCACGGTGTGGGATTTTATCTTAAAACCTTTTTCAGGTCTGGAGGTTGATGATCATGAGGAGTTGATCTAGTGGTGCCGTGGCGGCGAAATGCTTTAGTAGTTTTCCTTTTTGTATGCCTGCTTGAAGGCACATTTTGTATGCCTCAGGGTAATATACTTATGCATGTTATACATGATGTTTACTATTTATGAGAGATGTATATGGGGATTTCATTGATTTTAACAAGTGGATTTGAATGTATGAAAACTTATTTTCATAAAACTGGTGTTTGGTGAATTTTTACGTGACCCTAGATTTTGGGGCGTGACACTTAATGAATTTAAAGATGCCGATTAAATTAAATTGTTAGTAATTAAATTTAATTGGCGGGTATTGAAAATCTTAACGTGGAGAGATGAGTTAAGTATTTAATAATAGGAGGTCAATGCACGATGGTCTTCAGATTTTGGCTTAGAGTGCAATTACAGTTCTTTTGTCACACCCAAAACACTAGGGTCACGCGAAAGTCCACCAAAACACCATTTAAGAAAATAAGATTTGCAGTTGGAAAACTATCAACTCAAAAATCTGTAACATTTGGATAAAAGATCCCCACAATTCAACTCTCATAAACAGTAAATATGTAATCTCATACATGAATAAGTATATCGCCTCAAGGCGTACAAAACTCGCCTTCTGAAACAGGCATCACATGTAAAAGTACATGTCAAAATAGAAAAACTACAACTAGTCTTCTGCCACCACAGGAATCTAGGTTAACTCCACATGCTCACCTAAAAAGGTTTTTATAGCAAAATTTCACACCGTGAGCCGAAGCACAATAGAAAAGAGACAGTAAAGCTGTAAAGCAGGCTATGCAATCATAAGCATACAGATTGAACCATAGGAGTCAAAAAAGGTTTTTCTTTCCAAAATCACAAGTTTTTCATCCTTCAAACTGTGCATATCATCCTAACAAATATCATGCCACAATTAACGAAAAGTTGTAATAAAATAGTATGCTCCACTCGGGCCACACAACCGAGGAGAAAGATATAAATGAAATCCTATGTACCGACTTTGCCACACAGACAAAGATAACAACTATAGACTCATACCCATTACCCTAGTCCTGAACCACTTAAGGCCTGCTAGGTAATGACAAGTTCTGTACGGAGTTACAACAATAAAGCCACTCACAGGGCAACAAACTTCTTTACGGATTTCCACGATCGATGGACGAAGCATAACCAAACCACGTTTACGGGGATTAACCCGAGGGACCGTAGCGAACCCACTCTGCGCACGTTTTTGGACTTTCACCAAAGAGCAATAGAAGCCCAACTCAAAACCACACACTGTCACGATACATCTATGGAAAACATTTAAAAATCCAATGTACTTCAACTACGAAAACCCGCAAAACAGATTATACATACACATGTAAAAAAAGATATCCAATCCATCAACATGGAGATCAACAACCATTTCCAACAAAATGTTTAAGAGTTGAAACTCAACCCCGAGGGTTAGCTCCAAACCTCTAAAAATATGTTTTTCACCATTTTCACAAAATACTTCGTTTTCAAACCTTCTTTTGAAAACTACGGATACCAATGCATCCAAATCATGTATAAATCGAGAATGGCGTAAAACCCACTTTTTACCCAAAAACCAAGGTTTAAAACATGAAAATCACATTTAATGTATTTTTTACCCGATGAAAACACATATAACTGCATATAACACCCTTTAACAATAGTAAGGTTTAGAATCCTACTTCGGAGAGTCAAGAACTCGACATCTCAAAATTAAACAGGGCCAGAACGAGAATCCAACCTGATGAACGCGAGCTTACGGCACGTACAGCAAGGATCCGCAAACAAACTAATGAAAAACTAAGACTCGGCCCTCAAACCTAGTGAGAAGGCAAAGAAAAGGGGAAACTTATCTCAGAAGAAAGGTTTTAACAAATACCTCAGCCCACTGGATATTTATAGACACGAAAAAAGGTATTGTCTAGTCGACCGAACTCAAAATTCTCGGTCCAGTCGACAAGGCCAAGCCCTCTAGTCGACCGAACTGCTAGGCAGTGTGTTTTTCGACGCAAAACGGGTTTTTGGGTCTAAACACAACCCAAACTGGCCTCAACTAAACCCCAAAAAGCGTAAAACACATTTATACATGCTATTCTACAACTTGAAACTTAAACCATGCATCGAGGTTATTCATATACTGAAAGAAACACGTCATGCATATAAAAATAACTCAAAAGGAAAGGGTTTCGAGTCTCACATCTTTAGTGGTGTGAACTGTAATTTAGTATTTTATAGAAATTGCAAAAATTGCTACAAGATTTTTATAATTATAGATACCGTTGTGAGATTTGGTTAATTGCAAAAATCGCTGGATGGATATTTGTATTCCATTAGAAGTCTGATTCATAATTACTCCACAAGTTTTTACTGTAGTCCTATAAATATGCAGGTAGGCTGAACCAAATTTATAACTTGTCTTCAAGATTAAAGTTGACCAGGTTCTGGTGGTACGAGTTCTCGAAGATTCGTAGCCCACACTACATTCGGAAATCGTATAAGAGAATGCAGTAGAAGGTCTAACAAGAGTTTCAACTCGGAATCAAAATCGTAGTTGAAGAATCGACCAAAAAAAGGTATTCTTCTAAATTAACTGTGGTTGCACAAAATTTTATTTTGATCGTTTGATGTCAAAAGTTTTATCTAGAGCTCGTTTCGACGTTTGCCTGTCCAGTTAATTTTTATCGAAAATCGTTTACAAAAACAATTATCTTGACAGTTTTGCCTCCAACATGAATTTACATAAAATACTAATAATACTTATCGTTTTAACCATGGATTTAGTTAGGTACCGACTTGCCACACAAGGTAACAATTGAAATTATAAACTCTTATACGTTACCTTTACTATTGGGCCACCTTAAGGCACCGATAGGCAACCCATTATATATATTTTATAATTTACCACACAATCGACCATTGCCTATTAGTTTAACTATCTAGGCAACTGACCATGTCAACTAAAATTAAATAGATTACTTAGTTTTGGTTCTACAAAAAATAGCAGTGACTCGTACAGAGAGGATGTTATAATTTATAGTCAAGTGTATACTATCACTTAATTCTAAATCAATTGTTATGCAATAAACCTTTCAGATGGAGAAGTGATCCACATTAATAATTATTTAGAATTATCTCTTAAGGAGGTTTAAACATGTAATTCCAT
>JAOTRH010122405.1:0-14706 GCA_034768845.1 Heliamphora exappendiculata
AAAATAAAAAAAAAAGAAAAATTAGAGATAAATATAATATTTTAATATTTTAGACTTATTATATTTATAAAATATATGTTTTATATATATATTAATATTTTAAAAATATTTATTTTATATAATCGGGGGCGGGACGGAGAAAAACATGACATGAAGAGCAAATACCGTCCCTATCCCGTTTGTTATTGGGGGCGAGAAAAACCTTACAAATCGAGGCAGGAAGGGGGCGGAGTTGGGGCGAGGCGGAAAAAATTTCCATTCCTAATCGATATGGGCGTGCGCAAATTGAGTTGGAGCAGATTAAAAAAAAAATTTTAACCAACTCACTTTTGGCGAGTGATTGTTTTTTCAACTCACTATCAACCCACTTATCATCAAAACCAGCAAGTTGGGTAATGCTTGTTGACGGTTTCAAATCGCAGTTTAGACAGTTTAGCAGGTTAAAAAATTATAAAATTTTAATAGTATTTTTCTTAAAATTTGTTTCTAAAAATTAAAAATCTATTGCAAATTTTTAAAAATAATCATATTTAACACGTCAAGTAAAAAATTAAGTAAAAATAACACTAGCAAATTCAATAATAATAATAACAACATAATTAAATATATTTAACAATAACATTTATATTATATGCTTGTTAAAAAAACATTTACTATATAATTAAAGTAGTAATTAAAATTATAAATATTATAATTTGTTCTTTATAAATTATAAGAAATTTATATAAATATAAATATGTAATGAGGTTGAGATTCGTCGTGTGTAAGAATATAATAACTAATATGTACATTAAGCGGGTCGGGTTGGGTTGAGTTGATGGCGAGTTGAAGAAATATAATCTGCAACTAACTCACCTTCTGTATTTTTTTAATTCAATTCACCAAATCCAACCCACTCACTTACATAATCCGCACAGATTGAGTTGGGTTAGGTTGGATTGGCGAGTTGAAACGAGTTAGTGATTTGTTACACCATTAACTCTAGAATAATCCTCGACAAGGGGCATTAAGTTAGTTTGGAATTTCTTAACTCTCAAATGATAGCCAAACACATTTATATATAAAATTATTAGTGAAATAGTTTAATTCCAAACTCTAATCCTGCAATAAATTGAAGCCATAGTACATAGGTTTTGTTTGGGATAAAATTTAAAATTTTAACTTATTTTTGTATTCTTTTGTACTTTTTGTTTAATTTTTTTTATTTTAAATTGTCTGAAGGAGAGAATCTATTTTGAATCATATATTTGAATAGATTCATATCCCATAAAATAAGCTCCATTGGGCAAAAAATATATTGAAATCACATAGTTGAATAGTTGTATTTTGAGGGTATTCTAAAAAATTATATTGAAATCACATATTTGTATAATTGTATTTTGAGGTAGAATAATGTTTTATAAGGGGTACTTGTTATTTATTGGCAACGACTTTTAGTTTTTTTAATAAATATATTAAAAGTTGTGCTGAAATGTTTGTTACCTATTCCGCCTTTATGGGGCAAAAATAACTTTAAAATGCTGGTTTTTAATAAATAATATTTTGGTGACTTTAATGTTGTAATTGTTAACTTTGATTTTTTAGCTTTTTAGTTAAAAATGTTTAAAAAATTAAAATTTTCTATTTTGAAAAAAAAGTACAAAAGTTAAAAACTAAAAAGACAAATCAAAACACAAGATCTTAGAATATTCTATTCAAGTTCACAGCACTTTTAAAATACAATAATACCATTTATTCATAACTTATTTATAACTACTATCAATTACATATAATTGTTAGTATCAAATATATAGAAGGATAAAATTATCCATTTTGAATAAAAAAATAAAAAAATTAACTTAAAAACTAAGTTAACAAATAATATACTTTAAATAAAAAAAAATAGGTTAATTTTTAAACTAGTTGTCAATGGAGGCCTTAAAATCTTAATTTTCAGTAATTCAGTTTTACCATAAGTTCAATGGAAATAAAAATTCATACTTTTTATTTATTTATTAAAAATGACTTGTAGCTTTCTTAAATTGAAAATTGTGTCAAAGCATTTGTCCAACTTCGGCCAAAAATCCTTAAAAAACTTTTTTTTTAAAATAAAAAAATCCTATTTTTGCGCTTCCAATTTTTCGTTTTTCAATAATTATTTTTTTGACATAAGCTCAGTTTGTATAAATTAAGTTTGAAAAAAATTTTAAATGAAAATTTGTTGTTCTTAAGCTAAGTTCAGACTAATATTTTTAAAGAAAATTGAGATCAAGTGAAACCAGACGGGGTAATAATAATTTTACCCACTAATTTTTTATCACTTTGGTGAATTTCACATGCTTTATTTTTATTATTTTTTTAAAAGAATTAGGTCCTGTTTGTTTGGTGTTAAAACAGGTGGAATTGAATTATATAAAAATAATTTCATATAATTTCTTGTTTGATTCCTCAAATTGAGAGAAAAATTGGACACTCTATTTACAACTATTACAATTTCACCAACTAGGTGGATTTAATAGTTATTGGCATATATTATTATCCCATTTTTTGGCAATTTTATAATAATCTCTCTAAAAATCATGTTAAACTAAATAATGTATTATTTATTATTAAATTATCACACTCTCAAATAAATATTATTCAATACAAATAATAATACACTAATAATTCAATTTATAACACTCGAATTACTAATAAAATCCAAGTACAATAAGTATCTCATGAAAATATTCATTCAACCGAATGTGCTCCTAAATTATTAGTACTCAAATTATTACGAATTGAACTATTAGTGTAGTTGTTTAGTACAAAAAAGGTGTTTGGCTAAAAATTAAATATTTAAAAATAAATAATACATTGTTTAATTTGACATAATTTTAATAAAATTATTTTTTTTAAAGTGAGATAGTAATAGTCGTGAGACTATTAAATCTACGTAGGTAGTGGAATAGAAATTTTCTCAAAATGTGAGTTTATGGTAGTTAGAAGAGACAATTTGATAATCTAAATCTTCCTCATTTTGGCAAATTGGACCGGACTATGTAAACATTATTCTCATATATATAGTTCAATTCCACCATCCTCAACTTTGAAACAAAAAATGTCTAAATTTACTAATTATCTCACGAAAAAAGTCATTTAACCGAACAGGTCCTACAAGATAATTTTCATACAATAGTAAGGAGAACTGAGGGAGAAATTAGACAAATTATTAGTTACCCTAGAGTATTATATGTAAACAATATCACGTGTTATTTTTGTTAAATAAATAATCACAACTCATATTATTTGAATCACTTTTTATCTTTTAATTATCTAATAAAAATGAATTACAATATTCATACTGTAAAATTTATCGTCACAGTATTAGGTAAAAGCACCACATCGAACATCCACTGGATTGCATCCTGGGCTCAAGCACAAGGGTGCCTTTGAAAACGATAAAAGATGTTGCTATCAAACATATATTGCAAAGCATATAAAAAGAAACCAAGGCTCGTGCGAGCCACCCAAGCCAAACACATTAAGTTGGGATAAAAAGTCGAACCATTTTGGTTGGAGGCAGAGTGGTCCAAACTCAGGTCAGCCCAACCTTTTCCTTTGAGCACACTTGTCCTCGTGAGTGCCTTCACTTGGAGAAATTATTTGTTGGCAACAAAATACCACGTTAATATATTAATGTGATGCGTTTATTAAATATATGTACTATATGTATTTATTTAATGTGAAATCATATTAATGGAGATATTAAGAAAGAGAAAATAATGATTTAACAATAAGAGTTAAATTCGTCAAAAATAGAGAAGAAAGTGAGTAGTCTTGGTAAAACTTGAAAAGATAAGATAGTTTATGAATCAGAGATAGAACAATAAGGAGATTACAATTCAAAAAAAATCAACTCATCAAGAGTTTCTAAGAAGATAGTTAGATGTCCCCACCAAAATCTTTTTTTAACTTTTAGAAGAGATAGAGATGCGAAACTCGCAGTATTCTTTAATGAGTTAATGCTAATGACATCCGTTCGATTTGCATTCTTTAATGAGCTAATGCTAATGACATCAATTCGATTTGCATGTGTTAAGCATATTTGGAACCGCATCCGAACTAGCAATAGAAATAAGATTAAGCCATGCATGGTAGAAAAGAAAAATAATATTGTGAATCTTTATATATATATATATATATATATATATATTAGAGAATTACGAATAAAATTATATATATTTTAAAAAAATTTAGTTAGTTTTAACTTATTTTGATTTAAGAGGGAAAAAAAATGAAATAAGAATTGTAAATTTATTTTTTAATTGTTAAATAAATAATAAAAATAATTTGAAACATAATACTAATATTACTAAAATAAAAGTGATTGTAATAACATTTTGAATTAAGTACATATCACGAATTTGCTATTAATCGCGAAATTATTAATACAAAAATAAACTCAGAATTAATGTAACCAATATGTTTTTTAAAAGCCTGGTTGGGATGTCTTAAAATTTTAGCTTTAGTTATAGCTTTTTTTTTTAAAAAATAAAATAAAATAAATTGTTGGAGATAATTTTTTGCACTAATTTTTTTATTTTTTACTTTTTATTTAAATATCTAAAATGTCCTTATTTTTATATTTTAAATTGTAGTGTCTGAGATATTAGCACAGTTTTTTTGTTAGGAGAATTACTTTTTCTTATTAAGTTTATTATAATAATTTTATTTTTAAAAAAATTAATTAACTTTTTTTAAAACCAAATAGGCAGCTTAAAAGTTGGTTTTTTTTGCATTAAAAAAAAGTCAATTTAAAAGATATCCCACACGAGCAGTAAATCTAATCTAATTTGGTCTCTCTAATTCCTATTCCAAACAAGACCTTAGAGTTTTATTTTTAGGGAGAGTTAATTTTTTTTTCGCTTTTTAAAAAAAAATGTTAACCACCATATATTAGATAATAGATAATAAGTACGTATATAATATATAAATATTTTGTAAAAATATAACAAGCTTCTGTTTTAATTGAAAATTTTAATGGGGAAAGCGAAATGTTTGAAATGAGAAATTAATTATAATATTGTTTGAATTTTTTTTTTAAGAAGGAGAGGGTAAGTAGATGGAAAATTAGTGACGAGAGAAATTGCCAAATTTTAAGATATATTTTGAATACTTTAACGTTTTTTCAAATAAAATTATTATAATACTCTTATTAAAAAAAATTCAATTATACTCACAAAAAAATGCCAATATTTCAAATACTATAATTTAAGTGCTAAAAATAAGAGCACTTTATACATTTTAATAAAAAACAAAAAAATAAAAAATTTACTACAAAAATTAATCCCAAACAAAACTTTTTTTATTCTTTTTTTAAAAAAAATAAATAAATAAATCTCTTAAAAATCAAGTTTTTTTGATATCCCAACTGGCACTAAGGTTTTATTTAGGCTAAATTTTAAAACTTTGCTTATTTTCTTATCTTTTTTATTTGTTAAAATTTCTTAATTGAAATTCTTTATTTTTTAAAATCATCCATAAATTAAAAAAAATATTTAAAAAATAAAAACTAGTTTATTAAATACAAAAATAAACAACAAAAATTTTAGTTTATTGACTTATTTTTTTGACTTATTTTTTACATTATTTTATATTTTAATTAAAAAATTTATTTTTTAGCTGATCTCAATTAAATGATTCAAAAAATATAATAATTTAATTTAACAGTAAACAAATTTTATTAAAAATAAAAATAAATAAAATAAAATAAAGAAATAAGTATTCATTTCAATCGGGTCTTTGTGCGCGAATAACCTTTCGGTCACGTTGTCCAAATTGACGAATATACCCACACCTCTTGCCGTAATTTACGAATGCAACCCCAACATACATAGAACCTAGCGAGCCGAGCCGTACACACACCTACGGAAAATTTATTTAGTCTTTTCTGAGTAATACGTGCTGTTATCTATACGCTATTTTTTATAAATAAAAATATATAATATATATTTAAATGGTTTTATTTGTTTGTTAATTACTTGCTTTAAATTTTGTAAATTTTGTTTATTTTTATTTTTATAATTTTTTTATTTTTTATTATAATTTTATCTTTTCGAATCCTCTCGATAAAATTAACAAGAGAAGTAGAAAATTTTAATAAAAAAATTTAAAAAATTTCAATAAAAATAAAAATAAACAACATAAACTCGACTTATTAACTTATTTTGACTTATTTTTATCTTTTTAAAATTTTTGTTATATTTTAATAAAAAAAATTTACAATTTTTGCTCATCTCAATAAAAAAAATAAAAAATATAAAAACTTTATTACACGATAAAGAAAATCAATTAAGACAAAAATAAGCTATATAAGGGCCCTTTTTGGATGGTTTGCTTATTTTTTTATTTGTTTATTAATAAATAAGTTAAATCTTATTTAAATTATTTTATTTGGATAGATTTACTTATTTGCTTATTTATTTATTTAGTTACTCAAACAAACTTATTTATTTATTTGGCTATTAAAACGAACTTATTTTTTTATTTTTTTATTTTTAACTTATTTAATTACACAAACAACTTAACTTATTTTTTAATTTATAAGTGAATAAATAATTTTGCCCAAACAGGACCAATATATATAAGTCTATAAGCAATTATTTTAAACGGAACTATTGTTCCATATAAAATATTTTTTATTATATAATTAAATAAAAATATTATATAAATAATGTATATTGTACTTCGAGATTAGAAGTATCGAATGATTGGTATTCAAGCAAACAACTTTTAATCAACATAGATCTGAGTACAGGCTAGTACCGGTAATAGTGGTACTGATGTACTATTTTACCCTAGAAACTTATTGAGGTGTTTGGTAAATTTTTTTATTTTTAATTTATATTAAATATTTATAATTTATACTATAAATTATAATTTTTATTTTTATTTTAACTAAAAATTTATAATTTTATATTAAATACTTATAATTTTTATTATAAATTATAATTTATAAACTATTAAAAATAACTTTGTCAAAAAAACTCCATTAAAATGACACAAAAGGACACAAATGCATTAACTAACCAAATCTTTCAATTCAAAATTCTCTCCCCCCTAAACTGTTGATTGCGTACGGCACATGAAACTTAGTTAGGTAGTTCTAAAATATCTACAGATTTTGGTCCCCTTTAAAATAATTGCTTTTTTTAATTTATTTTTTGTTTTTTAGTAAATTAAAATTATTATTTAATTAAATTATTATATTTTTAAATTTTTCTCGTCAAAATAAACTAAAAATATATAATTTTTTATTAAAATATAAAAAAATTTAAAAAGATAAACTATTATACTTTTTAACTAATTCTCTTTATCGAAACAAGCTGAAAAATTAATATTTTTTATTAAAATATAAAATAAATTTTAAAAAATAAAAATGAACTAAAATAAGTTAATAAACTAAATTTTATGTTACTTATTTGCATCTTTAGTAAAAAAAATCATCTTTTAAAATTGCATTTGTTACTTTTTTATTCTTCTCATCAAGATGGTTCAAAAAAATAAAAAAAAATTTGTCAAAACATGAAAAAAAAAATTCAAAACAAAAACTTAAATATACAAAAAATTAAAATTGAGTCCAAACAATTCTATTATTTACATGATACTTTTAAAAAATAAAAATATTTAATACACATTAAGTGAATTACTTGTTATTTTTTACATTGTCAACAAGGTAAAAAAATAAAATCACTTAAGACTGGGGGTGTTAGTTGTAGATAAATTTATGAACTTATAAATTATAATTAAAAAAATATAATTTTAATTTTAAATAGAAATTATAAATATTTTTTAATTTTATAATTTTATAACTTAAAATAGTAAATAATTTATTTATTAATTTAAAATTATAAACAGCAAAACATAAAAAAATTATTTAAACTTTTTTTAAATTTTTTATCAAATTATAAATTATAAATTATAAATTATAATTTAAACAGTAACAAATACCCTGAGATACCTCCAAAATCACCAAATTATTACATGAAGGCACAGAGCAATCTCCAGATCTCCCTACCCAAAGGCCGCGTTTGTTTTGGCAAATTATTAATTCACCCGGACTATTAGTTCGGAGTATAATTTAATTCGATATTGGTTAAACCTCTTGACTAGTTATCCAGACGAATTGTTAGTCCGCCATATAAGGGATAATTAGTGAGGAAGATGTGTGAAATTAGGAAGAATTAAATTAGAAAATAAATTTAAATTTTTTTAAAAATAATAAAAAATATTAAAATATTAAAATAAATAACATAAAATTTAATAATAACATAAAATTTAACTTATTAATTTATTTGAGTTAATTTTAAAATAAAATAATTTAATACAAGGATAAATCATTATCTAATCTGTTATTTAATTATATTCAATTCAAACACAAAAAAATAATTCTACCTCATTACTAATCCCCTTCACTACTAATCCAATCCAATGTATATAGTGTTATCAAACGATCCACAATAGTAAAACTAAGATCACCTAAACCTGCAACAAATTATTGTTTATAATATTCTATGAGGTGTTTGGTGCAGTTATTCTTAGTAATTTTTAATTTTTTTGTAACTAATTTCAACTAAAAAGGTTTGTTTGAGATCAAAAGTGCAGTTAGTTTTTTTTTTTAAATCCAACTTTTAAGCCTGTTCATTTGGTTGAAAAGCCGCTTTTGAGACAACTCAAAAAAAACCAAATTTATTTTTTATTCTTTTAACATCTACTTTTTCAAATTATCCCAAATACTCACTTTTTTTGTCTCTCTCTTTTTTTTTTTTTTTAAGCTAAACCTCTTAAAAATCAAGCTTAAAAGCTATCCCTAACAGATTATAAGTTATAAATTTTTTTAAATACTCATAGCTTATATTATAATTTATAACTATTTTTTCTTTTATTTCAGTTATTAAGTTATAATTTTTTACTAAATACTCACAATTTCTACTATAAACCACAATATGTAAACTACTAGTTTTAGCAATACTAAACGTCACCATTACTTGGGGACCGGTCTAGTTTGGTTTATTTTGAACCTAATATAGACTTATCTCGATGATTTAAGTTATTTATTTTATAATTTTTAATGTATATATTATTTATATAAACAAGTAAAATGATGGAATATCATTAAATATATGTATAAATTTTTGTACATTTGTTTAGAAAAGATAAACTGCAAGTACAAATACCATTTATTTTTTAAATAAAAATGTAATTTTTTTTAGATTCTTAATTATATCCTAACAATTTCAATTTTTTCACAAGTTATCTGCACAGTAAAAACAATAAAATGAACTGTTTGGATCATACAACCGGACTCATTTTGTGCTCCAAATAGACAAACTAAACCTGTCCAGTCCAGCCAGTCTATTTTCTCAGCAGCCAAACAGGACCTAAAAAGGCAGAAAGAAAACAGAGATATGGGCACAGGAGCTGCAATTCCATGGGGAAAATGGAAGAATGAAGAAGAAGGATTTAGTTTCTCTTAAAAAGGTGATGATCACAGGGAGGTGTCCTTTGTTTCCTTGCCCATCTCAAATGAACCCATTTGGCAGGCATTGGAGTTTCCAAATCCTCCAATAGTTGGTGCACCAGCTTTCTTCTCTCTCTCTCTCTCTCTCTCTCTCTCTCTTTCTTTCTTTTTTTTTTTTTTTTTTTCTCAAAGGCCCCACACACCTCTCTTATTTGAATGGCCTCTGACATATTGGAAAAATTATTAATTATGTTTGAGGTGTTGTTCGTAATTACCAAAAATTAATAATTTATAAACTATAATTTGTAACAAAATTTATTAATATTTAGTAAAAATTATAATTTATAATTAAAATAAAAATAATAATTATAAAATATTTTATTTATTTTTTAATATTTAGTTAATAAAAATAACATAAAATATTTTTTAATACAATATTTCACATCTAAAGAATAAAATTAATTTACATATAAAAATTGTATAAATTATTTTTCATGTCAACAATGGGATGATGGTGATGGCGAAGACAACAGCAACAACAGAGGCGACAATCCTAGAAGTGATAGTAACAACATCAATGAATGGCTGTAGTGGTAGTGATAGCGTCAATAGAGATAGTACTAGTAGAAACGACAATAGTGAAGTCAACCAAGGGACAACAGTGGCGACAATGGTAGAGAAAAGTGGCGGTGTTCGAAATAGTGGTAGTGACAACGATGGTAATGCCGGCACTAGCGATTGCAGAGGTGAAGGTGGTGACAACGACGATAGTAATAGTAGTAGTGGTGGCGATTTTAGTAGCATATTTTGATTAAAAGAATTTTTATTTTTAAAAAATAATTCTTAAGTATCACCCAAACACCTAAAACAAAAACAAAAAGAATTATTTTTTTTCAAAAATATTTTACATGAAAAATATTTTTCATTGTAAGATAATTTACGTCAAAATAAATAGAACCTAAATCTAAGTGAATTATTTTTGTCTTCTATCTAATTAATAAAAGTAGCCGACATTGTTACATATAAAACATTTTTTATAACATAATAAATTTAAATAATTATGTTCACAATAATATCACAAAGTGTTTCATAACTACCAAATAAATACTTACCATATTGTGCAAGCTTGAGATACAAACGGGTACAATAGAAAAAAATTAATTAATTTTTTTTTCACTTTTTTTTTTAAAAAAATCACTTTTTGAACAAAAAAAATTGTACCAATATTTTTAATCCAGACTTAAAAATAAAAAGTAAAGATAAATTAAATATTTAAATAAAAATAAAAAATAAAAATATTATTAAAAAAATACTCCAAACAATTTAAGTTTTTTTCCTTTTTAAAATAATTTTCTTAAAAAAATTAAATTTTTTAAACGTTCGTGGACTAAGAGTTAATTTTATTTTTATCCCTTAAACTATTTAATTTATCCTTACTTAGTCAAATTAAAAATTACAATTTACTAAAAACTTTTTTTTTAATTTTCTTGTCTACTCTATTTTGTTAACATAAAAGAAGTTAACTTTCCCTCTAAATAGCAAAATTACTATTTTGTTAATAAATAATGAGTGAAGATTGTTATCTGGACTATTTTTTGTTTATAATTTTTCCATCACAGCCAGAAAAATGACTCTTTTGTCCACCAAAAATATGGGAAAATGACTATATAATTGTTTTTCGTCAATAACATTTCCACAACAAACAACAAAAATACTGTTTTGTCTATAAAAAATGATGGGTAAAAATGGCTACATGGCTATTTTTTATCAATTAAGGAGATATTAATTTTTAATTTGGTTGAATAAAAGTAAATTAAATAGTTAAGGGATGAACTAAGTAAAATTAATAGTTAAGGGACTAAATAAAAAAAAACTCATGATAATTTAGGGGATAAATTTGGCACTGTTTGCGCTAAATGTTAAGAATTTTTACTCTCTTTTTTTTTTGTTTTTTTTGAATTTTTTTTTATTTTTTGGCTAAATTTTTTACTTTTTTCGAATTGTCTCAATAAGATAAACTAAAAAGAAAAAAATGATCAAAATTTTTTAAAAAATTCACTAAAAATAAAAAAAAGAAACATAAAAGTTGGCTTACGGCTTATTTTTGCTTATTTTTGTCTTTTCGAATTTTTTTTATATTTTTATCAAAAAAATTTAATTTTTCGGTTCGTCTTGATTATATGAGTCTAAAAGTATATATAATAGTTTAATTAAATAATTAAAAATAAAAATAAACAATATTAAATAAATAAATAAACAATTATTTCAAACAGGGCCAAAAATAAAATAAGCCCCATAACTAAGATTGGACATGATGCAAAAACACGTTCAATAATTGAATACTGGACATGATGCCATACGGAACATTTACACGTACTTTGCTTGAATATGTACAAGAAAGATAAAGAGATTTCATTATTATAATTCTGTTTGGCAGGGTTGAACTTAGTTGATTATAGGTTATAGTTAAAAAAAAAAAAAGAGTAACTTTAGTTTATAATAAAAAATGTGAATATAACCTGATATGGTAGCTCAACAGTTTAAAATTGTTACTGAAATTAATTATAAATTTAAAAATTTTATATTCGACTCTCACTAGAATCACCACCCTAACTAAATTAATACCTATAATTTGCGGGTAATTATAGGTGTCTAAAAGTTTACGCTTTGGGAATGAGTCTAAATGGCCCTCTTTTGAGGTGATTCATTCGTCATTAAAGAAAATCACGAATATTTAAAAATTTTAATAAATTTTAAATTTTAAATTTTGAATTGTGTTGAAAAATAGAATTCATTTGTCAATAAACACAAGCAAATTAGTAAGTTAGTCAAACATCAACGGTTGCTTTTTCAAAATTAAAATTTGAAAACCGAAAGAAAAAGCATTGCCAAAAGTTTCTAAACTGGACAAAGGCCATTTTATCTTGATGAAGTATGATCCATATGCTAGACCCATTTGGGACTATTAATTATGTCACTTATTTTTTTTTATTTGAGTAATTAAGACTAACTGAAAACTTATAAAATTATGACCTGATTGGCAATATTGTCTTTTTGATTTTTTTGGCTAAAAACGTCAAAAATCAAAATTGACCGTTTGACAAAAAAGTACAAAAATAAAAAAATTAGAAAGTTAAATCAAAACACAAATTTTTAAAATATTCTATTCAAACTCTCACTAATTTTAAAATACAATAATACTTCTTACCAAATAACTTTTACTACTACTACTACTACAAATATATATTCTATTCAAACTCTCACTAATTTACTACTACTACTACAAGTTATATATAATTGTTAATATCAAACATATACAAATATATAAAATGGTAAAATTATCTATTTTGAACAAAAAGTAAAAAAATTAACTTTTTACCCAAACAATCAACTTCGAAAAATCTAACTTAAATGCTAAATTACCAAATAACTTATTTTGAACTCAATTTTAACTTTTTAATTAAAAACGCAAAAAAATAAAAATAAAAATTAATTTTTAAACTAATTAACAATCGGCCCTTAAAAAGAAAAATAAAATAAAACAAAACAGAAATAAGTCAGCATTTGCATCTTTATGGGCCAATGTAGGTCATGGTGGCATTCTGGTCAAATCCAAAACAGAAAGGAAAGAGAGTGGAGGTGCAAAAGGATGACATATATACACTGACAGTGCCTAAAGATAACCGTTTAACAAATAATTATCAATTAAATTTCTTTAATTTTAAATTTCAAATTAAGAAAAATGGCTCACAAATCTCTCATATAATGACTTAAGAACAATTTTGATGATTTCATTGTTATGGTGCTGGATGTGGGACTTAAAACTAATGCTATGAACACGTATTGTTAAAAAAAATTTAAAATTATTTTTCAGCTTTTTTTTATTTTTGTATGTTTTTTGTTTGGATAAAATAGTACACCGATAAGTAGTTTTGAAATATTAAGAAGAAGAAAAAATTAAACTTATTTATAAAGCTTCAATTAAATGCAGAATTCACTCACATTCTCTCCACTCTTTTTCAACCATAAAACAAATATCACATCAAACTTTTTTTCCTCATAACATAAATAACTACAATACAATTGAAAGCATCAATCCAATCGTGGTGAGGTCATGGTTTAGATTAAAACAAACCCATTTTCTCTCACTACTTCTTTCTTCCTAACTCATTTTTCCTCACAACCTTTCTCTCCAAACAAACCATGCTAGAAAAACTAAAAGGTATACTGAAAATGCACTAACAACTCACAATAAAAACCATTACATTTGTGAGCATTTAGCATATTTTACTTTATAGCATTTATTTTTCTCCCAAACCTCATAAACCTAAGCCCTATCTCTCATGCCTTTTCCCTCTTTCCCTTTCCCCTTTCAAAATAAGGCCAATGCCTTCTTCCTCTTTCTCTTTCCCCTTTTCAAGCCAACCAAACCCAGACCACCTAGCTAACTACTATAATTAATTATATATTTTTTTTAGAGTTTAATATGAAATTACTAAAAATCTTTTACATTAGTTTTATTCTTAAAAATTTTAAAATTATATTATATTCGAAGTACCTTTAATGATGAATAATTGCTATTATATAAGCCCATTATTAATCCATGCTATTATTAAAAGAAATTAAGAAAGCATCCCACTTTAGTAATCAAGGGGATCGTATTTTTTGTTTCAAAAATAGTTTAGATTTAAAATTTTAAAAACTATGGAAGTAGCTACAGAACTGCCAACTCTTTTTCCCCTCTTAACTACTCTTTTTTTAATATATATACTCCGAAATCTCATTATTCATTCTCTCCTAATTTATAATTTAACACATTTCATTTTTATAATTTATTTTATAATTATTTTTATTATTTTACTTTTCTTTTAATCTATACTATTCTAACACACACACACACACACACACACACACACACACACACACATATATATATGCCATTATTAATCTATGCTATTATTAAAACAAAAAACATCCCACTTTGATTTCTTGAAGCCGATGTTACTTTTGTTCCAAAACTCTCCTTATAATAATTTATATAAGGAGAGAGAGAGAGAGAGAGAGAGAGAGAGTACAAATAAAAGGACCAAGCATGCAACTTTCTAAAAAAATTCTTTCCTTTTTTTCCCCTTTTTATCCCCAGAGAGAATAGGATCCCAACAAGCCAACGGGATGACACTTATATTTTATGATTGGGAATAGGATCCCAACAAGCCAACGGGATG
>JAOTRH010122416.1:0-14704 GCA_034768845.1 Heliamphora exappendiculata
CTTTTCGGCTGGGTTGGTTTGGTTTTCCTTTGGTTTTTTTTGTTCTTTTCTTGAATCCATGTATTACCCTTCCCCTTGTGGCTGTGTAAGGGCTGTGTGAGTGTGTGGGTCTGTGTGGAATGGGGTTTTTTTTTGTTTAGTTATGCTTTACAGGTTCGGCTTTTGGGATGGGCATGGGGTTTTCCAGTCTCGGTTCTTTTGTTTGATGCCAATTTTGGCTCCTTTGTTGGCTCCTTCAATGGTTTTTTTTTTGGGTTTTATGCGCCTGTTTGAGGATCCTAGATTGTGGTTGTTTGTTCCCTAGCTGGTGGCTGTTTAGGTTCTTTTTCTGCAGGTTATCCTTTATTTGCTGCAGCTGCTGGGGTCTCCTACTTAGTTGGCATGTTGGTTCTAGCTGGGTGTATAGCTTGATTAATTCTGTATCTATTTTTTGCGGCTGTTGGGGCTCCTGTGGTATTGTCTTGTTGGATATAGCTGTGTTGGTTTTTGTATGGGTTTATAGTTTGATTTTTGATGTCCTATTCGTTGCTGTGTTCCTCTAGCAGGGGCATCTTTCATTGTCATTGTTTTATTTTGGTTTTGGCTGAGCTTAACGCCAGTTTTTTTGTTGCTTTGGGTTTTGTTTTGGGTTTCGTGCGGTTTTGGGTTGTAAGGCCTAGGGTTGTGCCCCCCTTAAACATGTATTTTTTATTTTCTTTTATGTCACAGTTAACTGTCCAAAAAAATTGAAATGGAAATCCCTTCGCTAAGTGTAGTAGAGAGGCCATTATTTCATAATCAAAATGGCAGAAGAATTGGATGGAAGAGTTGCTTTTGTTTGATGAAAGAAGACTGCAGACTCTGTTTCATGTGCAAAGATACCAAAGGAGAATAGCTCGAGCATTCAATAAGAGGGTCCAGACCCGGGATCTCAGAGAAGGAGATCTGGTTCTTAAGAAAATCAGAGCTCCTATCTGTGACCCAAGAGGCAAGTTCAAGCCAAACTGGTTCGGGCTGTTTCTAATCAAAACCATAATGACTGGTGGTGCAGTTATTATTATGGATTTGGATGGTAATGTGTTTTCCACTCCAGTTAATCACAATCAGCTCAAAAAATACTATCCTTAAGGTAAAAAATATATACTACCCTTAAGGCCTCGAATATTGTGAGGGATGACCTGACTATGATCGAACTGTCGCATGATCCAACAGGGATAATATAAAGTAACTTGATGCAAACCAATCAACAAAAAACTAGGGTGATCCTTAGTAGTCATAGTCATGGCAGGGATTTGCCACAAGGAGCACTGCCAGGTGATATCTGGGGCAATCAGAGAGGAGAGGTACTGTCGCCAGGCTGTCTTTTTTTTTGTAATTAATTGTAACATAAAAAAAAGAAAATATACAAGTTTTAAAGGGGCATACCCTAGGTAATTATAAGAGTAACCAGTAGGAAAAACCTCCTGTGACAGAGAACCCAACCCCTCGCCGAAACGATGGGGGGAACCTAACAAAAGACTATATTCACGCATAACCCGCATGGATAGAAAATACAAACATATGCAACACTTTTGCACATCCTAAGAAAACCAACCCCCGCATGACAGTGGAGGAAACTTCCTAATGAAACAAAACCATGCACAACCAGCATGGATAGGGAAGAACTAACATACAAACAAAGGATAAAACCAATAAAACATGCCAAGAACTAAAAAACTTTAAATCCCTATTGAAGAGTAGCTCCCGCAAAAGGTAAAAGGCGCCAAAATTCAGACAAGAACAAAAGAAGAAAAGAAATCCAACAAGTAAAACTGCTCATCCAAACACAAAAAGCACGAAAAAATTGCTGAAAAACTCCTCAAACGTCCTATCACCAATACTCAATATCGCCAAGAAGGCACCAACACACCACAAGCTCGGGAATCAAAGATTGCTGGTTCTCTACACAGGAGAACCAACGCTCGAAAAACCATTGAGCCCAACTTTGCACCCTAACGAGTGAGAAAACAAGAACCTCCCAAACTATATAAAAAATCGAATGACAAAACCCGTTGAGGGCCGTAGAACTAAACCCAGTTGCCGTCCATCTATAGAAGCAAAGTGCCGCCTGTTTCTCTCATGAAACCACCCCCGCCAATCCCACAATATCACCATATTTTGGCCCTAATAGAGCCGAAAATGCAGCACGACCGTGGCTTGGCAAAAGTCAAAAGACCCATAATTTCCCAGAGTGGGACCCGCCACAAGAAACATATATACTAGCGCTTGGTTTATGGCAACCCGCTAGTTTACACAAGCCACCAACACAATCGAAATGGCCCATGGTTTACTCAATACCACTCGCACAGAGCTGACACGCCAATGAAAACAACAAACCTTCTTTGTAAAGATGTCTGCACATCAGTCCACACAGTAGGTTCATTAATCCATGGGCACCATGTCGCGTAACCCCAAACCTCCATCTTCAACCTCCAGAATTGAACAACGATGGGCCCACAATTACTAAATGCAGCAACTGCACTTCCCAGCTGTAATGGAACCTTAAGCACAAACACGCTAACAGCGCATGAACCCACGTCGTCAATAAGCATGGTGTATTGCAACGAGTTGCACGCAGACGACGATGTCCTCATCGAGGTACACCAGATTGGAGGAACGTCGCCGTCAGAGGCGTACTCATCCTCGCCCTTCCTCTTACCCCTTTTCAACATTCATCCCTCTAGTGCGGCTTCTCAAAATACGTAGTCACGATCCAAACAATATCATTGCAGCAGACCCAGATAACACACACCAAACCTCAAACGCACAACCAGGAATATCCATAACACCGGAGAATCCATCCTAGCAATAACATGATAGCTTGTTCAAATCGAAGACCCACCTAAGCTTTAACCGTATTGGGTAGAAATTCGCTTGCGACCCATCATCTTTTAATATCCAAAAGCCACCACAAAATCATAAAACAACGAAAATCTAAATGATATACCCAAAACATAGAATCGCACCAGCAAGGATTTGATGCGAATTACAAATCCATCATAACGGTGCTACCCAATATGCTATCCAAGATCAGAATTACCATGGAAGCGTTGGGGAGAGCTTTCTCTAGAGAGAAAAGCTCTCCCCCCCCTTTTCCCTCGCTAGGCCATCTCAGTGTTTCATATTCGATAATAGGGGCGGTAAAGGAAAGCTGCAGTGCTCTGTCTATCAGTAGGTGGTTTCTGCACAAGATTCACCTTTTTCATTAGCTAGATCTGCAGCAAAAGTTAAATTAGTAAGAGAAAAGTCTTGCGGTATGACAGAAGTCTAATAAAGAGAAAGGTTTAAAGCTTACCTGAAGAAGCAAGGGGCTGCCGGCAAAAGAAGTGGTCTCACCGCGATGAACAGCATCTAGGCCCAACATGTCACAGTTAAGACGAGTAGTACAAAGTCTTTCCCCATCCACATCTGACTCACAATATAAACCAATGCACAACTAACTCTTGGGCAAGAAGATAGAAATAAAGGGTATAATGACGACGCAACTGAAAATCGAGGTCGCTAAGGTTGCCGGTAGGACGAAACCTCTCAATAATCTATGGAATTTCATGACAGTCACTCAATGTCAGAAGAGAAGCTTCCATCATAGACAGACCACAAAGTTGCATCACTTGTAGCCGAGTCGAGAGGAAGAAAGTGGGAACAACAATGGAACTCCGAAGAGTTAGGTCCAAAATAGCAACAAACTCCTCCACAGTGGGGCATAGCTTTTCGAGGCCGAATCGAAAGATGTGGGACTACAGGTCCCATAGTTGAGCAGCAGCTTCTAATAAGGGCCCGTCAATCTTTACAACCATTATAGGAAACAAGGAGTTGATGCTAAAATAAGCAAAGTTCAAACGTTCGATATGGGAGAATGCGTTAACCCATAAAGAAAGGGGACTAGCCATCTAAGTGATAATAACAGAAAATGGGACCTTCAGGGCTGTATTTATAAAGCATGAAAAGACTAGAGATCGAAAAGGTAGTAAAAAGTACAATCAAGGTAGCGACCACCGCCTTGGAGTGGGCGATTACCAACTTGGAAGGGCACTGTACAGTGACATCATCCCTTTGACCAGGTGACTGCCAGGTTAGAAGTGGCAACTGCCATGTTGGATGTGGCGACCGCCATGTTATATTATGGCGACCGCCATGTTAAAAGGTGGTGGGCAAGTATCAATTTTTGGATTCTGCGTTCTGTGTAAGTTTTGACATTTGTATCACACATCTAAGATAGTTTGAGCAACAAATAAAGGAGAATCATATAGTAGATAAATTTCAAGCGATGAATGGCACGAAGGCCCAAAATGCATCGCGAAGTGGTAGAATGTAATATAATGTAAATTGGGGCACCCAGGCCCTATAACCAATAACAGGGGCACGTAGGCCCATAAAAGTATCAAACTGGGCCATGCAAGCCTATCAAAATAAATGTATCAAAATGTATCATAAACAAATGAAACTGGGGGAAGCTCTCTCTCACTGAAGCCTCTAGCGAACCCGGTGGTAGGAATGACTGGCCTCGTCCGAGCTGACATCCTCGAAGAGCCTCTCAATGTCGTCGCTACCATCACCATCACTGCTAGAGGAAACATATACAGCTCTTGAGCGACTCTGAGCAAAACAGACGAGTTCTCTGGAGCGAGCCCGAGAAGATGCCTGGGAACCACGATCACGAACTAGAGCCGGGGCTGGAGCTGGAGGCCTAACTGGAGCCTGAGGCGGTACTATGCCGGTAGCTGGTACTAGAGGCAGTCAAAAGAGAAATAAGACTCAGAAAAGAATAATGACAAAAACTGCAAAAAAAATTGAAAGGACATGTAAGATACTCACTATGGCCACTGGTGTGAAAGCAACGTCGACTGCTCGCATCGTGGCATCCATTTGCCGAATAAGTGCCCTCGGGCCGGTGACCATCAGCATCGTCTGGTCTAGCCAAGCCTGGTCAATCTGCAAAGAATAAAAGAGAACAGTTCAAAAAAACTAGACAAGTAAAAAGAGTAAGAAACTGAAGGAAAGGTGAAAGACAAACTTGGCCGATGTCAGCCCTAAATTCCGGTGCTGGCGAAACAGGAACTGATAGAGGAAAAGGGAAGCCATACTCTACGGTCTAGACATCCCATGGAATCTCTGGGCCCCTCAGCCTACCAGCAGCATCACCAGCAGCAGCAACTCCAGCAGCACCGGCATCAGCAGCCTCTAGTGCCCGTCCCCTCCTCTTGCCTGCCACCAGGGGTAGCCATCTCAAGGAGGAGGTCAACGCAGCCTAAAAGATTGGTCAGGCGCATGCATACTGGAGGAACCACCGGTATCCAGAAGTGATCAAGGCCGAGCGACTGGTGGACCACTCACTTTCCTAAATGATACTCCCTCTTTCAAGCCCTAGAAAATTAGGTACCCTAAGCCCTAGTGAGCTAGGTAAATCTTTCAAGCCCTAGAAGACTAGGCACCTTAATCCGCCTTGGTGCGCCAGGCAAATCTTTCAAGCTCTAGAAGACTAAGCACCCTAAGCCTTGGTGCACCAGAAAAATCTTTGAAGCCTTAGAAGACTAAGCACCCTAAGCCCTGGTCCGCCAGGTAAACCGTGCACGTCCTAGTGAAGGTTAGGAATTCTAAACCCTGATGCGCTAGGTAAATCTTGCACGTCATAGTAAAAAATTAGGAACCCTAAACCCTAGTGCGCCAGGAAAATCATCCTAAGCCCTAGTGTGCCAAGCAAACCTTGCATGTCCTAGTAAAAGACTAGGAACCCGGAACCCTAGTGCACCAGACAAACCTCTATCATTTTTAATGTTCTTCCCCCTAAAAAAAAATTGTGTTTTGCCCCTTTTGTCCTAATTTCCTTGATTTTCTAAGATTTTTCCTAATTTTCTAGAATTTTTAAAACTTTTATCCAAATTTTCTAAAATGTTGAAAATGCTACCCTAATTTGCGAGGATTTTTGAAAATTTGCCCTTATTTTCTAAAATTCTTTCTAATTTTTCAGAATTTTTTATAATTTTGCCAAGATTTTTGAAAATTTTTTTTTCTATTCGTGAAAAATTTATCTTAATTTTTAAAAGATTTCTAAATTTTTTTTCTAATTTTCTAAGATTTTCTTTAAAAAAATTTAATTTTATAGGATTTTCTAAAAAAATTTCTTAATTTTCTAGAATTTTCGAAAAAAATTCACTTAATTTTCTAGGATTTTTCTAAACTTTTCTAAAATTTTCTAAAACTTTTCCTAATTGTTTAGATTTTTAAAAAATACTTCCTAAATTTCTAGTCTGCGATTTTTAAAGTCTATCCTATATTTTAGAATTTTAGACAAAATTGCCTCTAATTTTTAGGATTTTTGATAACAAATTTTTTTTTTTATTTTCATTCCCCAAAAACAAAAATAAAATTTCCCCTTTAGTTTTTTTTATGTTAGCTCAAAAATAAAAAAATGAAAAACCAATGTTTTCCTAAAAAAATAAAAAATTTCAAGCCTTTTATTTTTATGATTTTTGCAAAAATAATTATCCTTTTATTATTTGCATCTAAAACTCTAACTCTAGTATCCCTACTATTTTAATCTCCATTACATGAGTACCTAAGCTAAGATTTGCGATACGGATCTCAAACATTCACATATCATTCATCATCATCAGCATCATCAATATCATCAATATCATCATCACATCATACCATATGGGAGACCCTAGGTATGCGTATATGTTTGATATATCATAAAAAACATGCTCTGGTATTGAACAGGTAAAAATGGAAAACTTATCGACGGGCACTAGCGAGACATGTGTTGATCAGGCTCCCATAGAAGAACATCAATAGCAACAGAGTCGATAGGAGGCTCATAACGCCGTATCTCACTCGGAAGCAAGCGATGGGAGACCGAAGCATAGGTGTGGTGTCGAAGGGTGTAGATGGCTCTCCCCAGCATCAGTGTGACGACCAATTGGTAAATAATAAAAAAGAAATAAAAAGTAATTAGTTAAAAGAAAAATTCAAAAGTTTATTGGTAACAAAATTTTATATTTAATTTTAAAAATTAAAGTTCAGAATCTTACATCAATTAAAAATTTTAAATAATTAAACAGTAAGACAAAAATACATTATCTAGTTAGAAAAAATTTATGTAAATTCCGACTACATGATAATTCATAAAATAATATAAAAAGTTTATCTCAAATTTTTGAAAATTTTTTAAATTTAAAATTTTATAACCGTTGAAAATACTAGTAATCGATAAACTGCGATAAAAAAATATTAAATAGATAGAAAATCTTAACAAATAGTTTAATTATACGATAATTCATAAAAAATTTATATCTAAATTTTTATATTTTTTTTTAATAAAAAAAAATTTACATCAAAATTTTTTTTAAGTATAAATTTCTCAGCAACAGTACACTTGGCAGCCTGAAATTTGTTTTTTTGCATGCGTTGAGACATCTGTCCTAGCGCTATGGCTGTAAATATTCAGCAACCTGCCGTTCTGAACATACAATTCTCGGAGAGAAGCCTCTGAGTTATTGAGAGTGAGAATATATATTATATATATAATATATATACATATAAATATAGAAGAAGAAAAAGAAGAAGAAGCTGAAGAAGCTTCATCTAACAGAACGAAGCCACTGAGACGCGACGCCAGCGCACCTCACCAGCCGCGCCTTTCACCATCCACCGCGGCCATCGACGGCTGCAACGCCGCGCCCCTTTAGTCTGTCGAATACTCTCTCTCTCTCTCTCTCTCTCTCTCTCTCTCTCTCTCTCCATATTGTATGTATATACACCACCCTCGGGACCCCACACCACCACACTCCGGCACCATGCACCACGCCACCACCATGAGACCACTCTTCCATCCTGTTAAACCAAAATGATTTTAAGAAAAGTGTGTGTGTGTTGTGTTTAAGCCGTGCATGTGAGTGCGATTGGGGTAATGCGGCTGTGTCTGTGCGCCATAATGCCTACACTGAGATTTTGCAAATTTTTTTATTCCTTTCATTGTCGAATTTCATGCATATAGAAGAAGAAGCCGCCTATGTGTATATATTGCAAAAATAATAATAATAATAATAATAGTAATAAAATAAAATAAAATAATAATATAAATAAATAAATAAATAAATTTTCATTATTAGAATTTACAACCTTAATATTTTTGCATGTTATGATTAAGTTCAAAAGTAGTTGAACTCTTTTTATGAAAATTCTTTAAAGAATTCAGCTTCTCTAAGATTCAATAAATCTCTTATGTATTTACATTTGACTTAAAACGCTTCTCTATAAATTTTAATTAAATCGAGTTTTAGATAATCTTAACTAAACTAAGTGCTTAAAAGAGAGTTTAAATTGCAATTATTCCACGTTAGGATGAACTAAAATATTTTGCGTATTGAAGTCCTTAATAAATTAATTTTATAAAAATTAAATAAATCTTTTTGCAATGATTTGAAAACCATGAATTAATTTTATAAAAATTAAATAAATCTTTTTGCAATGATTTGAAAACCATGAAGAGTTTCTTATGGAGATTTTTAAGTTGGCATTCTAATCAGTTTTAAATCAAGTTTTAAGTATTTTCTTTTAAAAGTTAAAAGACTATGTTTTCTTGGTTAAGAGTTAAATGGGAACAATATAATAAATTAAGAAAATTTATTATTGCAGAAATTACTAAAGTAAACACAAATATAAAGAACATTATTAAAATTAGTATTAGGTATATTTTACATATAAGTTTAGTTAAGATCTTTTTTGAATAAAACTTTAAAACAATTAAAATTTAGAAATTCAAATAGAATAAACAAAACTATGAATGTTTCTAATATTAGTATTTTGTGTGTTGTTCTCTAGATCAAAAGTTTTGGGAAGGAAAAAATCGGCTGTGTTTTGATTTAATAGGTGAGTTCTTAGATATTTTATTTTCTTATCTTTTCTTCACATGTTTATGAGATCTCGAAATAAAAACTAAGTCATGAATGTTTGCTATATTTTTATCAGGCTAATAAGCCACTAAACACGTGAGTTTTGAATACACAATAAATGTATTGATAAAATTTAAGAAAGTCCCGACTCGTGGGATAGTAAAGAAACCAGAAGGTCCCTACTCGAGGGATAGAAAAATAATACTGAAAGGTCCCTACTATTGGGGGGACGGAAAAATAATACCAAAGATCCTTACTCTGAGAGGACAGAAAAATAACACTAAAGGTCTCTGCTCTGAGAAGACAGAAAAATAATACCAAAGGTACTTACTCGGGGGAACAGGACAACAATACCGAAAGGTTCCAACTCGGGGGGCAAGAAAATATCGAGAGTTGGATGAAATAAGGATGAAAATTGGTATGATATTTGGTACAAAGTAAAAGGGTCCTAACTATATAAAGTTAAACTTGGATAGTTCATGAAAAATTAAAAATCTTAATATCTATGCACTCACACAAGCATTGCTAATGAGTTGTTAAAATTATAACAGATGATGCATAGCTGGAAGTTAAAGGAAAACGAGAGTAGAATTTTGAGTAGAATTTTGTTTTGCAATCTCTTTTTGTTATGTAAATTATGAACGCTGTCATCCTTCTAGTTGCATATGTAAATAAAATATGAATGTTGCATGAATGCACTTTAGTACGCTCTAAGATTTTCTTTTTAAATGAGATTTTGGGAAGATTAAATGGCAAAAGTTAAGATTTTAAATAAATCGTTTTCTTTTTATTTTCAAAAAAAAATAGAGGCTTCGGGTGGGGTTTAACTCACTGGCCGGTCATGGACGTCATTATCATAAATAGGTCGTGACAATAAAGATCCAGAAAGTCGACCATCTCGGCCTTAGCAGTAGCATCTGCAGCTGCCTGTGCCTCGGCACATGCTCGTGCCTTCTCCTCGGCTACACGGCGGGAGGCACGCTTCGCCTCGAGGGGTTTGAGCTTGGCGACCACCAGGTTTGCAACAGTCACGTCATGCTCTCGAGCTTTGCCCCCTGATGATCATCTTGGGTCTTTGGGGTTTTTAGGGAGCTGTTTGGAGAGTTTATTATTATTAAAGGTATTGCATGTATATGTTCTTATTGTTGTTTGAGTTTTTATTATGAGCATGCTTTTATTACGTATTTTCTTTATAAAATTTTGTGTGTTTTTATAAATAATTTGGTGTGTTAGTTTTTCTAAAAATGTGTTCTTAAAAGTCTTGTATTTTGATCTTAGTTAATTTTCAAAAAAAAAATGATGATGATTTTAAAACCTTGAGTGCTTTTCAAAAATAATTTTAAAATTTCGAGTATTTTCTAAAAATACTTTGACAAATTTTTGTGTGTGGTTTTCTCTCCGGTAAATTTAATTTTAAATCGTGACTTGGCTTTTAATTATTTTTATCACATGCTTCATCTTAAATTTTTAGGTCTTGACTCGACCTATTAATTCGTAGTTTCTCGTCCTGATAAATTTAATTTTAAGTCGCGACTTGGCTTTTAATTATTTTTTTTATCCCGTGCTTTGTCCCGAATTTTGAGGTCTTGATTCGACCTATTAATTCGTGGCCCTTCCGATAAGGATGATTTTAAAGTCTTGACTTGACCTTTTAGTTATTCTTATCCCGTTATCGTTCCGGATTGTTAGGTCTTGACTCGACCGATCAATTCGTTGTTACCTTATCGGTTAAGGTAATTTCTAGGATATTGACTCGGTCATTTTGATTATCTTATTCCCAACCGAGTTCTTAGATCCTAACTCGATATTTGATTAGTTTGTTTGCGCTACCTTTAGATCTTGACTCGATTTCTAGGATTTGTTTAATGACATCTATGTGTCTGCATCATGTTAGCATTTTGTTCATGTTAGCATTCGCATCATATTTCTTATTCTACATTCTTGCATTTTTTCATAGGAACTACGTTTTGGTCTGATCCCTAGCAAAGGAGTACGTAAGCAGCTCGATGAAAATTCGAGTACGACCAACATCATGCTTGTGCGTTTATGACCTAAGATTGACAGCTCGGTCAAATAACTGTTGTCTCTGGATCTTTGATATAACTTGCATCACGCGTTGCTACATAACTTATATCAAAGAAGGGCAACTGTGGACACCCCAATCTGACCCCGTATAATGTTAGGTGAATCCGATGATGAAAACGATTGAAATGGTACCTTAGTACAATCCTCGAGAAATGATCTAAGCTCGGTATTTAAACCCAATCATCAAAATTTTCAAACCAATGAAATTATGTTGAACCACTAACTCCAAAATGGCGACCTCCAATAGAACCTTTTGGAAACCTCAACTTTTTGTGGTGACCGTCATATTTGTTGTGGCGACCGCTAATAGAAACTCTTAAAAATTCTAGCCAAAAGTGACGACCACCACCTCCAACCTGGCGACCACCAACTTATATTGTCTCGATCGCCAATAGAATCTTGTGGAACCTTTTCAAACATGGCGACTGCCAACTCATAACCTGGCGATCACCAACTCCAAATGGCCCAATGTGTCCCAAAACGTGTCAACATCTTATTGGTTAAAGAACTTTATAAATACCGTACCTTAGCGTACGTTTTCAAGACTGAATTTTAGAAAGAAGTTTAGTGAGAAAAGCTCTGCCGAGTCCCCGAACAATCTGAGCCTCGATGCCAAAACCCTACTGAAGTACCTAGAGCCGAACCCCAAATACCAAAGTTCTGAAACCCTAACTTGGATCATCGCTCGAGGATTGAATTGCCTATTGTCATTCCACGACTCAAGGATTCCCTAGCAACCCAGGTACTTTATTTGGATACCCAATCCTTCTAACTTTATTCCCTCTCTTTTGGAGCAATCGGGTTAAATTCAATTTCAATTCGTGTATTTCTGTCGTTCATATAGTTAGTCTTGTTTGTTATTTACTTCGCTTCATGAAATTTAATCATTTTAATTAATTTTTTAGTTCACACACCCATACTAAACACATTGTCTTTTTTTATTATTTCATTAATTTAGTATTAACATATTTTGGCAATTACAATTTATTGATATTATTAATTGTTATAATAATGTACTTACATTTATATGGATGTAATTGTCAATACTACATTCACATTTAAGTTAAATAGTCGTAATTAATTTCTATAATCTAGTATTAGTTTAATTTCCTTTATTAGTATATTTTATTTTTTTATTTTTCTTTTTCTTGTAATGTAGTTTAATTTCCTTGTAATGTCCATTTTTTTATATAGATTTTTCCTTTCAATGTACTGTTTTTTTTATTTTTTTGTAATATTAGTTCAATATTCCTTTCCAAGCATTTATTCTCCTCTTTTTTTTTTCTTTTAATAGTAGTATTTTTCTTTTCTAATATTTTATTTTATTTTATTTTATTATTATCTTTAATTTTTTTATAATATTTTATTTAGTATTTTTTTTTCTTTTAATATTAGTATAAAACTCTATATTCTTTTTTTATAGTTTTATTTTCTTTTCATAGTACTTTTTCTTTTATTTTGATAAACCAAAAAAATCATAAAAAGTCTTTTAAACTAGATTTCATCTTTAAGTATAATTTTCTTTTCTTTTGTTTTCTTTTTCTTCTTATTTTCTTTTGTATCTTTTAAAATATAAAATGTGAATAGTTATATTATTTTATTAAGTTTAATAGCATTTCCTAACCTTCTATTTTAGCTTAATGTGCTAAGTTTAGGTTTGTTAGTTTATAATACCAATATAAATTCTTTAATTTTTAGCTTCTTTTCTTCCTCTTTTTAGAACCTCTTGTCTTAGATTTAATTTAATTTTATAAATCATCTTTTTGTTCTTATTTTCTTTTGATTAAAATCTTTCTTTTGTCATTAAAACCCTTTTTTTTATTTTCTTTGTTAACAAGCTTTCTTTTAATGTAGTATTTTTTGTAGTTATTTTAAATATTTATCATGATAATGCTAACCTAATTTATTTTGATAACATGCATACTTTTTATTTATTTTGAACATGTGTTTAGCTTTTGTTGTTAACAATTCATGTTTAGATAATTTTAGAGACTTTTAGCATATTTTTGTTCTTTTATTTAAATCATGTTAGTTTAGATTATTTTTGTAAAAATGGCACGTGGGAGTGCATCATGTATCCTTTAATTAGAATTGCATACCGTAGAATTTGAAAATTTTCTTTTGGTACATGCTTTACTAGGCGTTCTATATACATATACTATGTATTTTCATTATTTGATTTTATAAGTTCTCTCTTTACCTCAACTTTCTTTATTTGCATGTATTTGAAAAATTCTATTAAAAAATCAATGATGATTAGTAGAGGCCAACTTTATGGTTGGGCGAACGGGGTGCCTAACACCTTCTTCGATTCGTACCTTAGCCCCCGAACCCTCTTTCTCTAATTAAACGTTTCAAAGGTCAGTAGCTATTTTTGTTTTTTTTAGTTTTTCTAAAAAATCAAGTGGCGACTCTATTTTTAACAAAAAGGAGTTTTCAAAATTTGACTTTCAAGGTATTAAAATATTTTCTAAACATCTTTTGAATCCCATATTTTTTTACCTTTTTTCAAAATCTTAAAATCCCGGTGCCATAGGTACTGACTTAGAAGGTACCAAGTTCAAATTGTAAGCCGCTATCACTATAGCGAGTCTCTAAAACAAATTGGGTAAACCTGAATAACTCATCATAGACCTTACCATCTCCATAAGAGTCCTATTTCTTATTTTTGCTGCACCATTCTATTGCAGAGTGTCAAGTGCAGTCAACTAGGATACAATCCCTTCTGATGACAGGTGATTAATTCCTAAACTCTCCAAAGAGGAATTTTTTACTACGGTCGGATCGTAGTGATTTGATACTTTTACCCAGACGATTCTTCGCCTCTGCCTTCGCCTTGAATTCTTTGAATTTCTCAAAGTATTCAGACTTACGGTGCATCAGGTAAATATATCCATAGGACCACACAGATCAGAATGAAATAGCTCAAACGGTTCTTTAGCTCCATAGTTTTTGACCGAAAAGGGTCTCTTGGCCATCTTACCCTCAAAGAAAGATTCACAGATTGAAAGTGCCTCTACTTCTAATGAACTCAAATGTCCATCTGCTACCAGTTTATTTATCTTTTTTGGATTAATATGATCCAAGCGTAGGTGCCAAATAAATGTTTCGTTTATTAAAGAAGGAAACTTTCTCCTATATGATAAATTAGATGTGTTATTCATTTCAGTTAGTTGTAATGTATGAGATATTGGAGTAATAACATAAAGATCATCCATCAATGTATCAAAATAGATAACCTATTTATTGTCCTTAGTAACCATAGAATTATTAAAATAAACCACATATCCGTCTTTAACTAATTTAGAAATAGAAACTAAGTTCCTTCTAATGGAGAGTACATAAAGATAATTTCTTAATATTAAAACTCGATCTCTACTAAAATTAAGAATGAAATCTGCCACTGCTACTACTGTTACTTATGTATTATTGCCCATATGTAGGTAAATCACCCAATCAGTAAGTTATCGGGTTTCTTGGAACCCCTGCAACGAATTACAGACATGATTAGTGGCTCCCTTATCTACAGACTAAGGACTAGTAGATAACACCACTAAACATATTTTTACAACTAGTGAACAGAAATTATCCTAATTGTTCTACCTTCTGAGAAATATTAGACATAACTTTTTGTTAGCCCAAGGGCTTCTTTAATGATTTTGACGATTTTTATAATTCATTTTCTATATATATTATTGTCTTTAATT
>JAOTRH010122427.1:0-46543 GCA_034768845.1 Heliamphora exappendiculata
AATAGAATTTATTCATCGCACATCGTATCATATAAACATAAATTCATATTTGACCACGCCCTTGACGAACTCAGTACAGTACGAAAAAAAAAACAACACTTTTTACATTATAGAACATTTATACCGCCATAAATATAAAGCATCCTAAAAGGACATATTCGATCAGTTTGTTGTTTAATTTATGAAAATACGTGGTGTCTGGTGCAATAACCAACTCGAAGGTAAAACAAGAGAATAGACGGTGACGATGATTTCGCGCCTAATGATAGTAAAAAAAATGTGAATAGATACGCTTATATATGCATGAATAGTTTTCTTAATTTGAACAGATGTAAAAGGTAAATAAGAAAAACAACGTGATTGCTTCAGGTTACTCATCAACAACGACCCGTCTCCGCCTACAAATCGATGTTGTTGTATACAGTAAGTAAATATTTAATAGAAATTAACACTAGGAGATCACGTAAAGTGATCTGATTCATGTCTGATTCTGTTAGACATCAAGAAGAAAATGCAAGGCATATCAAATGCTGGACATTTTTATTCCTTTATCTGCTGTTTAGTAGCCGAGAAGATGAAGTTACACAAAATGTGGAATTGTACAACTGTTTCTGTGGGAATTTGTTTCTTTTCATATCTTATCAGCTATCAAGTGGTGTGTGAAGATGGTCCTCATCAGTGATTCTTGAAACTGAAACTAAATTGGTATTTCATTTCCTAGCGAAACAAAATATGATATCATTCAGTTATCATCCTACCCCTGAAGTGTTTGGTGTTTGAGGGGATTTGGACATGCCAAAATTGCGGCTTTTTTTTCTCCATCTTTTCACCTTCTTTTGGGCCTAGTAAGATCTCAATCTCATCTTTAATGAAATTTTAGCAGGCTATGAATATGGATACATGCATGCCATGATTTTTTGTTCATCAGGCTATGAATATAGATACATGCATGCCATGATTTTTTGTTATTCTATAACTCATTGAACTGGCTGTATGAATTCTTTCTGTCTGTATTTTATGATGGCCAATATCTTCTTGTACTTGAATTTCCTGTGGAGAGAATTTCATTATTTCGTACAGTGGTGCTAGAGATACTTCATTTTTTACTCCATAATCACATTAGTTGTAGGAATCACAACACTACAAGCTATGTGAGTATGAAATAAAAAATAAGGTGTTTCTAGCTTTTTTCTATTTCTTATTATCAAATCTCTCCCTTGTCAATTTTTATCACAGTATCAGATGCTATTCCTTCTATTCTCGGCGCTTCTAAAACTTGTTCCTTTTGCAGGTGCCTAAATTGGCAAGACATTTCTATCTACTTCTCTCAGGTTATGAGTAAAAATTTAGTGTAGTACAGCTACATCGTCATCGACGTGTGGTATTATAATTCAATAATAAAATACCACATGGGAGAGTGTATTCCACTATTTTAATGTACTTATCCGAGCCAACATAATTCACTGTCTCATTTACATCATAGGTTCACCATGTTTACACGGTGGTGTGTTATTGTATAATGATACCACTGAGTCAATGACGATGTAGTATCACGTTTGGCCTCACCAGAATTTGCTTAATCAATGAATACCATGCTAAATAAGGCAAGCATTATGTGCATACTTCAATCATCATCATCATCATCATCATCATCATCATTATTATTATTATTATTATTATTATTATTTATTTCTGTAATCTTTTCACAAATCTTGATTCAAACATCGATTCATGATTTTTATCATACTAAGTTAATGGAGAAGGTGTATTCCATTTTATAAAGTATGAGTATATGAACATTTATTTGTTGGCTCGGATAAATACATTAAAATCACAGAGTGTGCTGATTGGTGAAAAATGGGGGTGCCAAGCCCCACGTGTTAAATAAAATGATATCAAGATAAAAGAAAGAGAGAGAAAGAGAATCTGTCACGTCTCAAATTTGGATCATGTGAATCCAACCACGTCATCGCCCAAACATGAGAAATTTTTAAAACACAATGTTTTAGGCTAAAAAATCTCTTTAATTGCATTTGAAGAACAAGTAGCAAAAGGATTGCTGATTTTGTAAAAATAAGTTTTTTGGGACATAAAGTAAACTTACATAGGGTTGAGAGCCCAACCAACCAAAATATGATTTTATTTTAATAAAACAAAATAAAGCCCAACAAGTATCTTGGTCCGCTCGAATGGACTGGGCACCTCTCAAGCGGTCAATTGTTGCTCACATGTTATAACGATTCGGTTTGAATTTTAGTATTAGCGACGATTAGTCGATAAGATTTTAAGCTGCTATAAGAGTAAAATTTTTAACCTAACCTGAAACCTTAATTCGATCTGAAAATTTTAAAAAGGCTTAATACCCAATAGGCAAAATCTTAATACTTAGAGAGGACTCTCAACATCCTAATTAAATAAGTTACTTTAAATATTAGATTAAAAATTAAAAATTTTCACAATTATGGTAAAATAACAATTTTGCTTTTAGTACAATAAAAAATTTTAAAAATTTAAATTTTGACACATAGACGTCATAAATCACATATTTACATACAATTAAGTGACAAAAGATAAAATAACATAAAAATGACAAAAATTCTCCTAAGTGGCATGCCATATTGGAGTTTGTGTTTAAAAAGTGACCTTTTTCCCTTTTAAGCTCAAAAATGAGAAAAAATTATAAAAATCAAGTATTGTTATGATTCAAGATTATCTAAACAAGCAATATACATAATAATATAATAATGTAGGTCAACAAAAGTAAACAAATTATTATTAAAGTTCACACTAAAATAAGTTAAAAAGTCACATATTAGCAAACTAGCTTAATTTGATTTAAAAGCATACACTTATTTAATTAATTACTATAAAAATTATAATAATTCATGAGGATATTAAATTAATCACAAACTTACTAAAATAATATATTTTGGTAAGTAGGGACGCCAAAAAGAGACCAAATTAATTTTTAATACGTTTTCTTGCACAGTTTGGTACTAATATCTAGTTTAAACCTTAAATTAATGCAAAATAAGCTTTTAGTATGCCCCAAATTGACCTTAGCCGAAAACCCATCTTCCATGGATTGAAATTACAAGTCTCAAATGCCTTCTCCCATGCCATAGAATCAATGGAACTAGAAAGAATTCAAAATAAAGCTTCCATGCTATCATTAAGACCATTAATCATTCCCTCTATAAAATGAAGACCAACACTCCCTTTATTCTCTACATTTTCGGCCAAGTGGGGTGGGAGACCAGATTTTTCATTGTTCTTGAGTGTTCATTCAAGTTTGATAAAAAAATGTGGGAAGAAGAAAAAGAGGAAGGAGAAGAAGCCTAGGAAGATCAATGAGGTGACTTTTAAAATCAAGTCCTATAATCCTTCCACCATTAGATTTTCTAAACAAGTAAGTAAAATATCTAAATATTCTGTCCAATATCACACAAAATCTCCATCAACTCATCTTTTAACACACATTTAAAGTGAAGAATTGAAAATAAACCAAAAAGGTATCGTAGTAAAGAAATAGGAATTGTTTATATTTTATATGATATGAGATGTGGTTGTATGTCGTTATTTTTGAGTTTGATAACTTACATGAGTTTTGGAACAATGATATTTAAGTCTTAAACACGTGCATGCAAAGAAAAATGGCTAAATGTTAACATACCATGGGTTAGGTGGCTAGAACTCTTAGAAGCTTAGGTCCTGTTTGGAACTATTTTTCGAAAACAGTTTTCGGAGAATTATGAATACAGTTTTTCAAAAAATTCGTTTGGTAGAAATTTTGGAAAAAAATTTCAAATAAAAAGAAAAAAACAGAGTTAAAATTAGGTTGTTTTTTGAAAACACGAAAATCGAATTTTCGAATTTTTCTCCTTTGTTTTTTCGGACTAAATCAAACAATGAACAAAAAAAAAATTTGTCGTCTTCCTCTGTTCTCAGTTCCCGTTGCCGTCGCCGTCGGGCTCTCAGTCTCTCTTAGTCATCGTCGGCGTCGCGATCGTTCTCTCAGTCTCTCAGCCTCTCAGTCGTTGTCAGCTAGGGTTTCAAATTTTGCCGCCACCACTGTTGAGCTACCACCATCGTCGCCGGCCTGTCATCGTCGTCTTCCTCTAGTTCTGGTTCTAGTTTTGGTTCTTCTTCTTCGTCTCCCATCCATTTGTCTCTCTGCCGTCGTCGAGCTACCACCATCGTCGCCAGCTTGTCATCGTCGTCTTCCTCTGGTTCTGGTTCTGGTTTTTCTTCTTCTTCATCTTCTTCGGCTTCTTCATCGTCGTCTTCCCCTGTCATCGTCTCTGAGTTTGCCCGATTTGGGCTTCTTCATCACTGGCCGCATCGGCACTGCCGGCGGCGGCGCGGTGGTTCTGGTTAAGGTTAGGGTTATATTAAGTTTAGAATTTTTAAAAATAATACACCAAATGCAATTTTTTTTTCTAAAATATTACAAAACTATTTTCTAAATTTGTTTTTACAAAACAATTTTCAAATAACAATTTTAGAAAACACAACCAAACAGACCCTTAATTTTTGAGCATTTTTAACTTTCTGTCCCAAATTTTGAAATATCATAATTAACCATAAAGAATGATCTAAATGTGTTATTTATATCCAGACTTAGCTTTTGATGTTATCTTTCATACAAAATTAGTTTGAACTGATCTTAATGAGTGAACTTGAGAGATAATATTTTTGCTAAAGTATGTTAGTTTTTTATCAATCAGTATTGTTGACCTAACAACCTTAGTTTAGAACGAGAGTTGAACTTAAGTCAAAACACAAAAGTTGTAGATAGCATGTATATCTTGTTGTCCACCAAAAATGTGCCCAAAATATTAAGTTGTGATAGGTCAAATCACCACTGAAAGTCACTATTATGATTTAGTGAGTAATAGAACCTTCTGTCACATGTTTTTGTGCAATCCAAAATACATATTTTTAGCGACCTACTCCAAAAGTGATTTTTATGAAAAGTGTAGGTAACATATTAATCTAGTTTCTGTTCCAATATCAAACCCAAAAACCCTAGATGATCCCCCAAACAATTTTTAAACCCTTTGTTGAAAACAGATTCTGTTGTGTGTTTGATGACTGACTGAACCTATTTTACAAAATGATTTATTTTTCTAACTTGTTTCAAACGACCCTGAGCACTATTCATGAGACTTGTATGTGACATATTAAATTAGAACATATCCAAAAATTAGACTTATTTTTGATACCTCAAAACTTTGACCAACTGAGACCCTTTTTTTTTTGTACTTTTCTCTGTAAAATGCTGAACCATTTTCACTTATATGAATTTATTCACCTATTTGTCTTAGGATTTGACCTTAGTGTTAAACATAACAATTGTAGAAAATAATATTATCTAAATAGTGATAAAAAATTAGAACTTAACTCCAAGTTTAAGTACCTTAAAACACTGCTATTCTTTTTTAATTAATACTTGAAAGTTGGCTCTTAAGTTATTTAGTGCGTGGTTGACATTCCCTGGTTATGAGACTTGAAGTATATGTTTTAATTGATTTAGATGGGATGATTAATGTTTTAGAGTGATTATATGGTGATTAGAACTCATGATATAAAATTTGAACAATATCTTAAGAATTGTAACTTATGTTTCATATGCTCGTACTTAGTGCTTTAATTAATTGTATCATGTACTATGCCTTACTTAGTTTGTGAGACTCGATTCCTTTTATTTTTGTTAGTGTATATATGTAACTTGTTGATTCTTGTTTTTAATCGTTATAGAAAAGTATGTTTCTATCTATTGTATGCATGAGTTGGGTTACAGTACACGTTAATTTCAATACCGGTCATGTCGAACGTCGCAGGAAAAAGTTGAAAAAATTTTATGGGTAAGATTGCTCGAGCAGTTTGTCTGCGGGGCTGTGTTTAAAATAGCCTAAGGCTTGGTTTTTAAACCAAAGTTTTTCTTGCAAGCTTCATTCTCTCTCTCTTAGAAGAAAAATCAAATTCTTTACATTCTCTCTAGTTTTTAGCTTGGTTTGGGTCAGGGTCTTAGCATGGAGATAGTCGATCCTTACTATATGCGCTGTGAGCTTCGTGTTCATCCAAACGGAATCGCATTTTGGTGACTTTAGTTTCTCGACGGTGTTTGAAATATCTAGTTTTTAACTCTTGATGTGACAACCGATATTTAAATAATAGAAGAAGAAAAAGAAGTAATTTACAAAAGATTCAAAACTTAATTCCTAACAAAATCTCATATTTAATTTTACAATCAAAGTCCAAAAACTTTGTGCGATTCCCTTGGTGCTTCACATAAACTCTTATTGGATACCTATGAGATGTTCTGTCTACGTGACGTGTTTGGTATAGTGACTCGCTGGAGTCAGGTAACTTTGTGGCTGTGATGCTAGATCGGTTTTCGATTGTGTGAAACTTTGTCCTAGACAATGGTGTGCCACCTGATGTTTCTCTTGGGTGAGAATTGTGATTCGTGATAGAAATTCGAGTAGAGGATGAAGATTTGAGGGTTTGCTGAGATACATTCTTTGGTATTCCAGGTGAGTTATGTGAGTTTTCAATTGCTGAGGCATATTTGCTGTTGTACAGCGTTGCCAGGGCGTTTCTATTATTGTACAGTGTTGTTGGGTTTGCACCAGAGGTTGTTGATAATTGATGGGTTGTGTTTGGCTTGCGAAGCAGTGTTGAATTTTGAGGACGAAATTCCTTTAAGGGGGGGGAGAGCTGTGAGACCCAGACCCAGTTTATTTAGAGAATAATTTAAGTGTTGACGGAGTTTGAGTTTACCTTTGATCTCGGTATGTTGGGGTTCTGTTTCTTCGGAATAGAAGGGCATGTGCGTATGAGTTTTACGCTTGTTCGGGTTCGAAAGAGGTTTTTTTGGCAAGTGTTTAGGCTATAAAACCTATTCTGTAGAAGAAAACAGTTTGAGAAAGTTCCAATGAGAATTTCAATTGATTGAAGGGGTGAGTTTAGTTGACTGAGTGGAGTTTTTGGTGGTTCAGTCGACTGACCAGGAGAGTTCAGTCGACTGGACTTGTGGCAGTGCGAGGTTTTGATTTTCTGAAAGGCATTTCAGTCAACTGGATTGGGGGTCCAGTCGACTAACCTGTGTGATGTGGCGTTTTTCTATAAATATCAAGCCTTGGAGATATTTTAGAAAATTTTCTCTCCAGATCTGTTTTCTCTCTTCCGTTTCTCTACTTTCTCTCTAGATTTTGATGGGCCGGGGCTCGATTTTCATCGTTTGGACAGCGGATCCATGATGTTGGTGCGGGGGGCTTCGCATTCATCCAGGCAGAATTTCGTTTCGTCGAGGTTCGCTTTTTGAGGCGTCGGGTTTTGACCCAACGAGGTAGGATTCTAGACCCTACTGCTGTATTAGGGTGTTATATGTAATTGTATGCATTTTCACCGGTAGAAAATGCATGAAATGTCATATATATATGTATATATATATGTTTAAACCTTGATTTTTCAGGTAAAAAGCATGTTTTTCGCTTTTCTTGGTTTATTATATTATATTACTTGTGGTTGGATGGTTTTCAAAGGATTTTCTTGGAAACAATGATTTTTGTTGGAAAATGATGGTTTTGATTAAAATCTCAACATTTTATATTTTGGAGGTTAGGAGCTCGCTTTCGGGGTTGAGTCTCAGATTTTGAAACGTTTTGTTGAAAACGGAGAAATTTTTTTTTAAAATATTTTGTTGATCTCCATGTTGATGGATAGATCTGTATATACATGTATAATGTATATTTGTGAAATATTTTTCGTGGTTGAGCTAAGGTTCGGTTTTTAGAAGATTATCTAGATGTATCGGGATGATGTGTATTTTGCACGAGTTACCCTCGGTGTAAGTTCGAAAACGTGCGCAGCGTAGGTACTCAGGTCCTTCGGGTTAGTCCCCATAAATTGAGACGGATGGGTGCTTAGCTCCCTCGGGGTCATAACCCGAAAATTGAGTGGTTACGTTCATGGTGTTTCGTATAGAACCTGTGTGTATCTAAGCGATCCCACGATATCTGGGGGTTAGATACTGGACAGGGGTTTATAGTTGTTACCTCTATCCCTTTGTGATTGAGTCGGTACATAGGATCATATTCTTCTATTCCGCGATAGTACATTTCGCGAAGAAAATGATGTTTTGATTACTGTTTTACCTCTTCTCCTCGGCGGTGTGGCTTGAGTGGAGCATACTGTTTTATTACGGCTTACGATTTTTATCTTTCCTCGGTGTGTGATCCGAGTGGGAAAGTAACGTTTTGGTTATTATTTTTCTTCAACTGTAAAATGTGATTTTGCATTATTTAAATGCTTGGTTGTGAAGGAAAAACTGTTTTGGGAGTCAGATGGGAAACTTGGGGTTTTATGATGTAAAACCTTTTGGCTTTGTGGTTGAGTTAGCTCCCACTATATGATATGCTTGGTTTTGAGGATGAAAATGTGGGGTTTTATGAAATAAAACCGTTTTGAGGCTCGTGTTAGCTTGATGCAAAACTTATGATTTTGGGTTCGAAAAACCTTTTTGGCTCCTTTGGTTGAGCCCGTATGTTTGTGATTACATATTTCCTACTTTACAGCTTTATTGTCGTTTCCTATTGGGCTTCGGCTCACGGTGTGGGATTTTGCTGAAAACCTTTTTCAGGTAAGCGTGGTCCTTTAGGTTGACCCGGTGGTGCCCGGAGGTGGCTGATGATAAGACGTTTGTTTTGTCTTGATAGCTAGTTTATACATGTTGTATACATTACATGTTTATTTGTAGCATGTTGTAAATCGTATACTATGATTATGGATGTATGCATGTTTTAATGCTTTCGAGAGAACCTTGGGTTAGTTGTTATTTTTCGTAGTTTCATACTACATTTTTCGTTATTGGGATCAACGGTTTACAAATGGGTTTTTCAATGGTTTTTGCTTCACATAAACCCTTGGTGCTTCGAGGTAGATTTTAGAATGGCCTAAGCTTCTTTTAAAATGAAAAGAATATCTTATCCAAAACTTGTACTTTATTTTTAAAGGCTTAGTTGTGGGGCTGTAACTTTAGTTTTCTGGCTACTCTTTTAACTCAAATAAATCCTCGGTAGTACATTTTTACAAAGGTTTTGTCATTGTTTGGCTTTTTAGTTTTAAATCCCTTCGTTTTGGGCGGTTTCGGTGGTTATTTTGTGGCTTTTTTGCGTGATCCGGAGTTTGGGGCATGACACTATGACAACACAAGAAGGGATGCATTAGTACTGGTGTCGTTTGCCATTTTAGTGGGCCCACTGGAGACGTTAGTTGAGTTTCACGTGCTAGACGTACCAGCTTCCTTCAATCTGCTGCTGGGCAGGTCGTGCCTACATGACCCGAATGTTCAGGCAGTGCCGTCTACCCTTCACCAAAAACTGAAATTGATAAAGAATGGGACAGTTTTGACCATTCACGGAGAGGACAGTATTCACCCTTCGAAGGGAGGAGAGGGCACCACTATGATAGAAGTTCAACATAGTGAAGATGATGTGTTGCCCAGTGATTTTTAGTTTGATAAAGTACAGGCCGTTCAGACGCTGATGAAGGAGGAAGAAAGGTATGTTAACTCACGAGCTTTAACAAAGATGAGGAAAATATCCTTCTTTCCCGATATGGGATTAGGGCGCAAGCAGCAAGGAATCCCAGAACCCATTCAGGTATTGCCGACTTCGCATCGTTTTGGTCTTGGATATGAGCCAACGGAAGAAGATTTAGAAGGGCCTAGAAGGAGGCGAAAGGTCAATTATTTTGGGACACTCAATGGATACTTCGCCAAAGAAGGGAAAGATTTCCCGTATTGTGGCTTTCTAGAGCCGTGGATTGATGAAGAGACCAGTTGAAAGCTGCCAGGATTGGAGATCTTTTTCAGCTACCAGTTGTCAGACACAAAGGAGGAAGAAACAGTGGAAGGAGATAAGGAAGAAAAGAAGGTTCAGAAAGAAGATTGGGCTGACAGACTCGACGGTACCGACCTGGGAATGCTGTTTAACGAGAAGATGACTCAGCTTCGTATAACTAAATCGGACTGTTTCATGATGGGCTTTAGCGACCAGCAGATTGCATCAAACTCATCGCCGACGCGGCCACAAAGGAGTCTGGTGTGCAGGTCTTTTATCCTGAGTCCAAGTTTGAGTTGGAGTCTATAATTGAGGGCACGCCTGTTAGTGCTCCTCTCCCTTCTTTTACTATTGAATTTGTAATTTCCACTATTCTTAATGAAATGAACAAGATTTTCGGTTACTCTACTTTGTTCGATTTATTTCATATGCCTTTCAACGATTTCGAATTCGACGGGAATATACCCGAAGAAATAAAAATTTTAATAAAAAGAGAAGAAAAAATGCGTGCCCAACCAATAAAATGTTCAAATTGACTCTTCTTTATCCTCAGTTGAACAAGAACAATTAATAACTTTACTAAAAGAATTTAAAGATGTGTTTGCATAGTCTTACGAAGATATGCGTGGAATTAACCCCGATATTGTCCAACACCACATTCTCCTGTACCCGGATGCTAAACCGATCAAACAAAAACTAAGACGAATCCGGCCAGAGTGGGCTCTGAAGATCAAAGAAGAGGTTGCCAAACAAACCAACGCTGGTTTTCTAATCGTAATCCAATATCCGAAATGGGTTGCCAATATAGTGCCAATTTTAAAGAAAGACGGTCGTATCCGAGTTTGCGTGAATTTTTGGGACCTCAATAAGTCCAGCCCGAAGGACGATTTTCTGCTACCGCACATCGATGTCCTAGTAGACAGTACAGCGGGACATGCCTTGCTGTCATTCATGGATGGCTTCTCCGGATACAGCCAGATTCTAATGGATCCTAAAGACAGAGAAAAAACGACATTCACCACGCCTTGGGGCACCTATTGTTACCGTGTAATACCATTTGGCTTGAAGAATGCCAGAGCAACCTATCAAAGGGTTGCCACTACCTTATTGCATGACATGATACATAAGGAGGTCGAAGTGTACGTGGACGACATGATAGTCAAGTCTAAGGATCGGGATGGGCACATTACAACACTAAAAATTCTTCGGGAGGATTTGAAAGTACAAAATGCGGCTTAACCCACAGAAATGTTCCTTTGGAGTCACCGTCGAAAAAATGCTTGGATTTATGATCACCCAATGGGGCATTGAAGTTGACCCCTCGAAGATTAAAGCAATTTTGAAAATGCCTCATCCGAGGACTGAGCGAGAAGTTAGGGATTTTCTGGGGAAGATCCAATTTATCAGCCGCTTCATCGCAAAATTGACAGCTACTTGCGAGCTGTTCTTTCGTCTGTTGAAGAAAGGAGTTAAATTTGAATGGGATCAGAAATGCCAAGATGCCTTTGATGCCATATGACAGTACCTATAAAACCCTCATGTTCTAGCTCCTCCCGAACCTGACAGGCCACTGATCCTCTATTTGTCAGTGACTGATTCAGCTATGGGATGCATGGTTGCACAAGAAGGTGAAACTGAAGTAGAAAAGGCTGTCTACTACTTAAGCAAGAAGATGATGGGGTCGGAAGTACGATACACGCCGCTAGAGAAGACATGTTGGGCCTTGGTTTGGGCTTTCCAAAAATTAAGGCATTATATGCTGTCTTTCACAGTAAACATCATTTCCCAGATGGATCCGTTGAAGTATCTGTTTGAAAATTCGGCACTGATCGGAAGGCTGGCCCGATGGTTTCTGCTATTATCCAAGTTTGATCTCTAATATGTCACCCAAAAGTCAGTCAAAGGCAGAGTAGTGGCCGAATTTCTGGCCGACCAACCAGTTGAAGGGAATGAACATACAGAGTTTTAGTTTCCTGATGAACAACTGATGAAAGTTGGGGATGACAAATGGACTTTATATTTTGATGGCACATCCAATCAACATGGCTATGGAATAGGAGTCCTTCTTGTCACTCCCGATGAGTCACATGTTCTGTTGTCCTTAAAACTCAAATTTGAAGTCACCAACAATCAGGCCGAGTATGAAGCATGTTTGGCCAGGTTGGAGGCAACCTTAGAATTAAGGGCAAGGAAACTGGAAGTCATTAGAGACTCAACACTGGTAGTTTCACAAGCAAGAGGAGAATGAAAGTTCAGGGATTTAACCTTAACTCTCTACCATCAAGAGCTGGAGAAGCTGATACCATGCTTTGAGTTAGTAATCTTTACCCATGTACCGAGACTGTAGAACAAGTTTGTCGATGCACTGGCCACCCTAACATCCATGATTGACATACCACCCGGAGTGCGGAAGAGACCTCTGATAATAGAGCAGAAAAGAAAACCGGCATACGAGATGACAGCCGTTATCGAAGAAAGCACTGACGGACTTTCATGGTACTTTGACATTCAGAATTTCATAGAGAAATGAGAGTATCCCAAGTTTGCCAGTAAAAAGGACAAACGAGCGATATGACGACTATCTTCGTAGTTTGTCATTTGTGGTGGTAGACTGTACAAATGAGGACATTCTGGTATCAACAAGTTATGCGTCAATAATGAAGAAAGTCAAGAATTGATGAAGGAAATCCCCGTAGGAGTTTGTGGGCCACACATGAGTGGCAATATGTTAGCCAAGAAGATCCTACGACAAGGGTACTTTAGGATGACGATGGAAACAGATTGTATTCAGTTTGTACGGAGGTGTCATAAATGCCAGATTCATGTAAACCTCATACACGTTCCGCCGTCTTAGCTGTATAATTTAACATCACCATGGCCATTCTCAGTATGGGGCATTGACGCGATTGGAAGAATAACACCAAAGGCATCCAATGGACATGAGTTTATCTTCGTGGCCAATGACTATTTTACCAAGTGGGTGGAGGCTGCTTCCTACTCGGTATTGAAAGCCTCCTATGTTGCCAAGTTCATCAAGCAAAATATCATTTGTCGGTACGGAGTTCCCCACAAGATCAGCTCAGATAATGGCTCACACTTCCAAGGAGAGGTTCTGGATCTTTTCAAGGAATACCGGATAGTGGATCATAAGTCCTCACCATATCGATCACAAACTAATGGGGCAGTGGAGGCAACAAACAAGAACATCAAGAAAATTCTGCAAAAGACAATAAACTCACACAAAGATTGGCTGGAACATCTACCATTTGCGCTATGGAGATACCGAACGTCGATCAGAACTCCAACTGGAACTACGCCATACTCTCTAATGTATGGGATGGAAGCCGTACTTCCCATCGAGGTGGAAATCCCTTCATTAAGAGTAGTGGCCGAGGCCAGTATCTCAGAAGTAGAATGGCAGAGGAACCGGATGGAAGAATTGCTCTTGTTCGATCAAAGAAGGCTGCAAGCTCTATTTCATGTACAAGGTTACCAAAGGAAGATAGCTCGAGCGTTTAACAAGAAGGTCAAAACTCGAGATCTTAGAGAAGGTGATCTGGTTCTTAAGGAAATCAGAGCTCCTATCTTCGACCCGAGGGGCAAATTTAAATCAAACTACTCTGGACCGTTTCTCATCAAAATCATCATGACCGGTGGTGCAGTCATAATCATGGATTTAGATGGCAATGTATTCTCCACCACGGTTAACCTTGATCAACTCAAAAAATACTATTTCTGAGGTAAAAATAAAGATAAAATAGAAGCTCGCTGAGTTAAAAATCGAAAAGGCAATTCAGGCAAAAGTTAGAGTAGTTCGCAAAGCCGAAAATCCAAAAGGGCGACCTTGGCAAAAGTTAGGGCATTACAAAAGGAGAGTGTCAATACCCGAGTGAAAACCGAGCCCGAACTACGTTGAGGCCTGATTCCATTTTTTTCGGATACGTAGGCAGCTTCTTGAAAGAAGTTTGCCCACTTTGTTTTTAACCATCTTTGAATCTGAGTAAGACCAATGCAAATTAATTTTTAAATTTTGATAATAAAGACATTCAAACTTTGGATAAATTTAAACCATCTTAAACACAAAGCTGGAGTTTTTCATTACTTTAGACAAGACTACAAAATTCTTAAATAAAGGCAGGGCACACAAGTCCCAAACTCTACAAATAAAAAAAAAGCTATGAAATTTTTCAAAATAAAGCAGAGATTTTTAAACTCTTCTCGTTTTCATTTCTTGTTTTCCCTCTTCTCTATGTTTCTTTCTCATATCTTGTGTCAACCATATCTTGTATTCAGCAGAAAGATCGGGATACTGCAACTCGTGCATCTCTATCAATGAGCGAGATGGCCAGGCATCCTGATACTGTGCTAGAAAAGGAGCCCACAGTGCAGAGGAAATCAAACGGCCTCGAATATTGGAAAATACGATTTCACTTTGCCCGAATTGCCGCATGATCCTGTGAGGATAGTAGAAAGTAGTCTGACACAGACCAATCAGTAGAATGCCACAGTGATCCATCATAGTCAGAGTCATAGCAGGAATTCGCCACCAAGGGCACTGCCAGGTAATATCTGAACCGGTCAGAGAGGAAAGATATTGTCGCGAAGATGCCTCAGTGCCACATATCTGTTAACACGAACGGTAAAGAAAAGCAGCGGCATTATGTTTATAAGTGGGAGGCCTCTGTATAAGGCTCACACTCTCCATCAGCCAGATCTGTAGCAAGAGTTAGAACAGTAAGAGAAAGACCTTTGTAGTATAATAGAGAACGTGATACAGAGGAAGATGTTAAGCTCACTTGAAGAAGTAAAGGGCTACCAGCAAATGTGGTGGTTTTTCCACGATGATAAGCGTCCAAGTCCAGTAGTGTCTCAGCCAAAACCAGTGGCACGAAGTCTTTTCCCATCCACATTTGGCCGGCAATGTCAACCAGGGCACAACTAACCCGCCCATTAGGGGGGATAAGGAGATACTGGGCAAGGAGGCAGAAGCAAAGTGCATAACGGCGCTATAGCTGAAAGTCTAGATCGCTGAGGTTACCAGTGGGATGAAACCTCTCAATAAGCCATGGAATGTCGAGACAGTCATCCGAGGTCGAACGAGAAGCCTCCATCTTAGGCGGACCGCAGAGTTGCATCACCTGTTGCCGAGCAGAGAGAAAGGGAGTGGGAACGACAACGGAACTACGAAAAGTCAAGTCCAAAATGGCAGCAAACTCCTCTACAATAGGACATAGTTCCTCAAGACCAAATCGAAAGACTTGAGACTGAGGACCCCACAGTTGTGCGGCAGCTACTAGTAAAGGTCTGTTAATCTTCACAGTCCTTAATGAGAAAAGGGCGTTAAGGCCAAAGGGGGCAAAGTTCAAACGTTCGATATGAGAGAGTCTCTCAAACCATGAAGAAAAGGGATTAGCCATCTGAGTGCGAGCAATAGCAAATGGGGTCTCCAGGATAGTATTTATAGGGCATAAATGGGCGAGAAACCAAAAATTCGGCAAAAGGGACGATAAATGTGGTGACCGCCATCTTGGAAACGATGACCACCAACTCCAAAAAGCACAGTACAGTGACATCAGCCCTTTGACCAGGCGATCGCCATGTTGGAACAAGAGACGGCCTAGTTAACATTTGTGGAAAGTGGCGACCGCCATGTTGTATTATGGCGACTGCCATGTTGGAACATGGCTGGTACAGGTCAGTTTACAATTTGTGCCATTTGTGTTAGTTATGGCATCTGAACTATGCGTCCATGATAGTTTGAGTAGTAAAGTGAAAGAAAACCATATAAATAGATCGATATAAGGTAATAAATGGCACGAAGGCCCACTGTATATCAGAAAGCAATGAAAATGTATCAGGAATAAAAAAAATTGGGGCACCGAGACTCAATAAGAAGCAAAACTGGGGCACGCAGGCCCATGGATCAAGTAAGTCAAAATGGGACACATAGGCCCATGAAGCAGATAAAAGTATGTAAACATGTCAAACAAAGGTACGTAGGCCCATCAAAGTAAATGTATTAGAATGAAACAGGGAAAGGGAGAAGCTCTCTCTCTCAAGAATGCCTAGGGCGAACTCGGTGGGAAGAGGGGCCGGCCTCCTCCGAGCTTTCATCCTCGAAGAGTCTGTCAAAGTCATCGCCGTCGTCACTGCTAGAAAAGGAGACAACTCTGGACCAGCTCCGAGCAGATGAAGCAAACCCTCTGGAACGAGACCGAGAGGACGCCCAAGAAACCACGACCTCTAACTATGGCTGGGGCTGGGGTTGGAGCAAGTGGCGGCATCACACCGATGGCCGAAGCTGGAGGCTGCCAAAAGAAAAACAAGACTTATAACATAATAACAACAAGAAAATACAGAAAAATTAAAACACATAAGCTACTCACGGCAGCTACTATGAAAGCAACGCTGGCTCCCCGCATCGAGGCATCCATCTACCGGACCAGTACTCTCAAATCGGTAATCATCAGTATCGCCCGGTCTAACCAAGCCTGATTGACCTGTAGAAGAGAACAGTTCTAGAATAAACTAGATAGGTAAAGAAAGAACGAGTGACTGAAAGAAAGGTAGAAGACAAACCTGGCCGATATCAGCCCTGAACTTTGATTCCGGCGGAACAGGAACCGACAGAGAGAAGGGGAAGCCGTATACCATAGTTTGGACGTCTCATGGTAGCTCTGGACCCCTCCCACCAGCAGCATCTCTAGCAGCAGCTTCGGCAGCCGCTCCAGTAGTAGTCGCAGCCTCAGGATTGGCAGCATCAGCATCGGCAGCCTCCGGTGCTCGCCTCCTGCCACCCGGGCTGGGTCTTAATGGACCCAGTAAATGAGCCCGGGTCCCAAGCAGTATAATCCCCCTCCGCCACTAGCAGCTCGGTAGCCGGGGTCCCCACCAGCTCGAGAAGCAGATCGACCCGGCTCAAACGCTCAGTCCAGCGCATAAGAGCTGGAGGAACCACTGGGATCTGGAAGTGATCTAGGTCGAGTGACTGGCGAACCACCCGCTCTCTCAGATAGTACTCCTCCCGTCCAAATGGACCCTCCAGTAGGATCCTCCTGGGAGTGATATCCCAACTGCACATCAAATCAGCACCAGCCCAATCCTCCACTCCCCTCCAGACATCCCAGTGGAGCTGTAACAGTTCAAGATACGGTACAATGCAAAGAACAGTAAAACATACAGTATGATGAGTAGTGTGCAGTAATCAGTGTCTAGTGCAGTACAGTACAGTGCAATAAACAAAATGGAAAATAATGCGATGCAGTACAATGATAAGCAATATAATACAGCAAGCAGTGTATTGAATGATAAAAATACCTGGTCAGGGGTCAGCCGGTCCAAAGACACCCGGAACCGATCAAGATCCTTCCCTCTTGCTTTCTTCCCCTTTAACCCACCGGACCACCGGGCTGCACAGGGAATAACTAGAGGGTCTGTCGTAGAGTTCGCCGGGACATGAAGCCTAAGGAACTCATAGGTCCATAACTGCAAAGAAAAAAAGATGTCAGCATGCAGAAATAACAGATAACAGAAATGGATGAAGCACTGTAGAAACTAAGTCATACCTCCCAGACCCTCCAGTATCCCCCGATACTAAGTTCCTGGGGGAACTGGATCAAGGTCCGCATAAAGCTGTATAGAGTAGCCAGAGCAATGCCTCCCCAATCATAGCTGGCAACTTGGTCAAGACGAGCCAGGCCGCCCAAGTAATGCAAATGAACTGTATTCTCCTTGTTCGAAAACAAGGAGGTACCGAACATATACATGAGAAAGCCGCGGGTAACCCACTCATAATGACGGGGCTCGATGCACTGAAAGTGTCTGAAGCGCTCAAAGAACCAGGTGTTTCTGACTTTGTCGCGGTCCATCTGAGCAGGAACAGCCCCGAGGAAATACAGCAGTGCATCGATCGACTAGGATATAGATGGATCAAACAGGATAGGAGCTCCTCCAACCCGGATGCCAGTAATCAATGCGAAGTCCAGAGGCGTAAGAGTAGCCTCGAAGGTAGAGAAGTGAAAGGTGTTGGTGGTATCCCACCACCGCTCGGTCAGGGCTGTCAACCATACCTGATCATTGCTCGTTCTACCCAGTAGGGATATGAAGCGAGCAAAGTCGGAGGCATCAATGTAAGCCCGGTTAGGAGCAGGGAGTGCATCATACCACTCCAACACCTCCCCAGATGCAGAACCTTCGAAACCCCAGACATAATGACCAGCCTATAAAAGAAGACAAATAGAAAACATATAAAGAACAAATCGAGCAAGCAAAGTGCAGAAAATATCTGAAGACAAAGTCCTGGGAAACTAGACATCCTAACCCTAGGTTCGTGTGCAAGTGACGACCCTTTGGTTTCTTTCAAGTCCTAAGAAACTAGGCACCCTAACCTTAGGTTTGTGATTCCTAGTGACCCTAAGCCTTAGGGCACCAGGCAAATTTCTATTAATCTATGCTAATTTTTTTCTCAAGTATAAAAAAAAACTCCATTTCTTTTGACATTTTGTTTCGCCCCGTAGGATTAATTTTCTAGGAATCTTTAAAAATTGATCCCAATCATAACAAATATATATATATATATATATATATAATATAAAAATAAAAAATAGAAAATAAAAAAAATATAAAAATAAAAAATAAAAAATAAAAAAATCTTCCTAAAATTTCTGAGATTTTCTAGCATTTTTTAAAAAATTTATAGGATCTTCTAATAAATTTTTTTAAAATTTTCTTTAAAGTGTTTAGGATTTTCTAAGATTTTTCACAAATTTCTAGAATTTTCGTAAAAATTTTCCTCAAATTTCGAGAATTTTCTAAAAATTTCTAAGATTTTCTAAAAATTTCAAGGATTTTTTTTAAAAAAATTCTGAATTTTCTTCCTCAAATTTCTAGGATTTTCTAAAAATTTCTAAGACTTTCTAAAAATTTCAAGGATTTTCTTAAAAAATTTCCTCAATTTTCTAAACTTTTTCTTAAATTTTCAGGATTTTCTAAAAATTTCTAATTTTTTCTAAAAATTTCTAAAAATTTTCCCAAAATTTTCTGAAAATTTTTAAGTTTTTCTATAAAATTTTTCGGATATTCTTTTCTCAAAATTTTCCTCAAATTTTCTCAAAAGTTTTCTAGATTCTCTTAAAATTTTTCTCTAAATTTTTTTAAAATTTTATCAAAATTTTTCTTTTCAAAATTTTCTTGAATTTCTAGAATTATTCTCAAAATTTTCAAAATTTTCTAAAAATTTCCACAAAAAAAAAATCTCTTCATGTTTTTTATTTTTTATGGGTCTTTCCAAATTTTCTAAGATTTTCAAATATTTTCTAGATTTTCGAAAAAAAATTTACCCCAAATTTTAAGGTTTTTGAAAAATTGCCTAGGATTTTGATAAAAGTTACTCCTTTTGCATACTCGGAAAAGAAAATCTCGCATCCAAATTTGTGTTTTGTCAAAATAAATAATAAAAACTTAAGCTTTTTGTTTTGTGATTTTCGCTAAAAGAATCGACCATCTTGTTGGTTGTTTAAAAGATCCTAGTTGTCCCTACTGTTTTAAACTCCATTGCAAAAGTACCTAAACTAGATTCAAAATCATCAATCGGCATCCAAACCATTCATCAAAAACATCAAAATAAAACATTATCATTCATCATTTATCATCATCAACAATCATCGTCATCATATGGGGGGATCTTAGGGATGCGTTTACGTTTGAGATATTTCATACTCTGATATTAAAACAAGTACGGATGGGATACTTACCGATGGGCGTCGACGAGATATATGACGGTCATGCTCCCGCAGAAGAAGGTCGGCAACAACAGCATCCTCGAGAGGCTCATAGTGTCTCATCTCGCGAGGAACCACACGATATGGTAGTGGAGCATAAGTGTGGGATTCAAAGGGTGCCGGACGGCCATCTCCAGCGTCGGGATCCAAAAAGTTAGCAATCTCTACCTCAGCAGCAGCACCAGTAGCCGCCTACGCCGCAGCAGCTTCTCGCGCCTCCTCAGTAACACGATGGGAGGCAAGCTTCGCCTCGAGCACAAGGGCATCCATCGCAGCAGTGGGCTGCATGGAAGTGACCCCGCTAGCAGAGGGGTCCCGTCGTGCCCTCGAGTCGTCATCTCCATGGCCTTGACCTGCCATGAAGAAAAATGGGATCAAGAGCAGCAGAGTAAACATCGTGAAGCTGAAAGACAAAGAGGAACAAAGGGAAAAGCTTGGGAGCAAGGGAGAAGATGAGAGAGAATGGAGAGTTAGAGAGAGAGTGAAATGATGCAAATGGTCTGTGCTCGCGCGCTTTAAAGGGATGTAGACGCACTCTAAGTTGGCAGTCGCCATCTCATGTGTGAGCGACCACCATGTTTCCCAAACGTCACATGGCGGCCGCCATGTTATAGGGATTTCTAGTGCGCGACCACCGTGTTTAACGGATTTAGTCCAAGCAGCCGCCAGTTTTTCAACCGTCATATCATTCCCATCACGGCGATCGCCAACTCCGAAGTTGGCAGCCCAGTATCAGTTCGCCATTATAATGTTTTAGGATTTTTACGGGCTGTTTGGGCATTTTTGTGTTTAGTTTTATTATCATTATTATATATTTATTTTATTCATTAGAAAATAAATAAATAATAAATAAATAATAATAATAATTTTTAGAAAACATAAAATGTTTTGATGTTTATTTCTGTGTACATGTTTTGTTTCTAAAAATAACTTTTAGAACTTTTCAAAAATAGTCTCGAAAGTTTCTTAAAATTACTTAGAGAAAATTTTGTGTCCTAAACCCTTATCTCTTTGAGGTATTTTCCACTCCGATAAATTTAATTTTAAGCCATAAACTTGACTTTTAATTATTTTTATTCTCGTATCTCATCCCGAATTTTAAGTCTTAACTCGACCTATTAATTCGTGATATCCTCTCTGATAAATTTCAAAACATAACTTGGCTTTTATCGCATACCTCGCTCTGACTCGTCGGTCCTCCTCCTGGCCTTAAACTGACTCGTCGGTCCTCATGACCTTAAACTGACTCGTCGGTCCTCCTCACGACCCTAAACTGACTCGTCCGTCCTCCTCACGACTCTAAACTGACTCGTCGATCCTCTTCATGACCTTAAACTAACTCGTCGGTCCTCCTCATGACCCAAAACTGACTCGTCGGTCCTCTTCAGGACCCAAAACTGACTCGTCGGTCCTCTTCACGACCCTAAACTGACTCGTCTGTCCTCCTCATGATCTTAAACTGACTCGTCGGTCATCTTCATGACCCTAAACTAACTCGTCGGTCCACCTCATGACCTTATACTGACTCGTTGGTCCACCTCATGACCCTAAACTGACTCGTCGGTCCTCCTCAAGACCCTAAACTAACTTGTCGGTCCTCCTCACGACTCTAAACTGACTCGTCGGTCATCTTTCATGACCTTAAACTGACTCGTCGGTCCTCCTCAAGACCATAAACTGACTCGTTGGTCCTCCTCACAACCATAAACTGACTCGTTGGTCCTCCTCACGACCTTAAACTGACTCATCGGTCCTCCTCAAGACCCTAAACTAACTCATCGGTCCTCCTCACGACCTAAACCTAACTCATTATTCCTTTCACGACCTAAAACTTAATGATCTTTTTCTCGATTTGTGTTATGACATCAAAACTTTCTTGCATTAAAATGTCTGCATCATGTTAGCATTTATTCATGTTAGTATCCACATTGCGATTCTTATCCTTACATCTTTGCATTTTTTCCCATGAACTACGTTCTGGTTTGATCCCTAGCAAAGGGGTACGTAAGCAGCTCAATGAAAATTCGAATATGACCAACATCATATGCATGCTTGTATGCTTGTGGCCTAAAATTGATGGTTCGGTCAAATAGTTGTTGTCTCTGGGTCTTTGATATAACATACTTCAACGCGTTGCTATGTAAGTTATATCAAAGAGGGGCAACTGTAGACACCCCAATTTGACCCCGCCTAATCTCAGGCAAATCCGATGATAAAAAACAAGTGAAATACTGCCTCGATACAATCATCGGGAAGTGATCCAAGCATGGTATTTGAATCCAGAACCTTCAAGCCAATAAAATTTTAACGGACCATCGAAACTTGCTGCCCAAGTAAGGCGACCGCAAACTCTCTTCATGGCGCCCGCCATAGAACTTTGTAGAAACCCAAGCCAAAAGTGACGAACGCCACCTTTCATCATGGCAACCGCCAACTTCCATTGTGGCGACTGCCATAGAACTTTGAGGAACCTTCCAAAAACATGACGACCGCCATCTTTGATAGTGGCGACCGCCAACTTCAAATGGTATGGCGTGCCCCAAAACGTGGCAACACCTCATTGGTTGAAGAATTCTATAAATACCATACCCCAACGTATGTTTTCAGTATGAATTTTGAGTGAGAGAGACTCTGCCGAAATATCGAGCGATCCCGAACCCCGATGCCGAAGTCTTGTCGAAATATCGAGTCCCAAACCTCCAATACCCACATTTGAAGCCTTAGCTTGGAACCAACACTCGAGGATCAAGGCACATTCCCCAATTTGAGGATTCCATGATTCAGGTACCTTGTTTGGATCCCCGGTCCTTCTAACTCTATTTCCTCTCTTTTGGAGTAACCGGGTCACTTTAATTGGTCTATCTTTATTACTTCCTTTATTGCTTATAATTATTTCATTTATGTTTGAGTTCAATTTTCAGCTTACTTAGTTTACTCATTTTAGTTTTTTTTATTCAACTACATTAAGCTTATTAAATCGTTAAAAGGTGGGAATACATTTTGACAATTACGATTTAATAATGTTGTTAATTGTTATAATAACACACCTACATTCATGTCAATGTAGTAATTAATACTACATTTCATATTTAAGTTAAATAGTTATCTTTAATTTCTTTTATCTTTCTAGCATTAGTTTAATTTTCTTCATTAGCATTTATCTTCATTTCTTTTTCATTTCTAGTAATGCTAATTTAATGTCTTTTCTTTCAAGCATTAGTTTAATATTTTTGTAATAGCATTTATTTTCCTTTCTTTTCTTTTAATTAATTTAATATCTTCTTCTAGCTTTTATTTTCTATTTTTCCTTCTTTTATTTCAATAGTAGTGTAAAATTATTTATCTAGCTTTTTAATCCATTTATTTTCTTTCATTTATTAGTAGTTTTAGTTTCTTTTAAAAGCACCATTTTTTTTATATTTTTTTTTCTTTTCTTACGATATCAATTTAATACTCCTTTACTAGCTTTTATCTTTCCTTTTCTATTAACATTAGTGTAATCTCATTTTCTAGCATTTTATTCTCTTTTATTAGTTTTAAATTTTTTTATAATATTTTATTTTCTCTTCCTTCTCTTTAGTGTTAGTATTTCCTTTCATTAATATCAATATTTTTCTTTCTTTTAAAGCTTCACTTTCATTTTCTTTTATAGCTTTGTTTTCTTATAACTTTATTTTATCTTTTTTTTATTTCTTCTTCATTCACTAACCCCAAAGATCATAAAAAGTCTATTTAATTTAATTTTCATTCTTTAGGTGTAATTTTTTTTCTTATGTATAGTTTTCTTCTCTTTTATTTTAGTTCTCTTTTAAAATGTAATTAGTTAGAATCTCTTTTCTTAGAATAATATTTTTCAAAAACTCTTTCATAAGTTTCTTTTATAGGCTTTCTTTTGGGATTTTTTTATGCATCTTTTACTTTGCATTTCTTATTTTACATTTTTTATTTCTTTATTAATTTATCATGTTATGGGTAACTTAGTTAATTTTGGTAATATGCAAATTTTAGTTTTTTTTATTTGAAAGTATGTTTACGATAGTTTAATTTTTTTAGCAAATCTATGTTTAGGTAGTTTTGCCAACCTCTAGCATATTCTTATTCTTTTAACCAAATCATGCTAGTTTAGGTTGTTTCAACATTATTGCATGTGGGTGTGTTTCATGTATTCTTTATATAGAAATTGTATGCCATAAAATTTAGAATTTTTCTTTTGACACTTATTTATTTTGGAGTGTTATGTACATATTTTTTATATTTTTTATACTTGATTTTGAATGTTCTCTCTTCACTCTTTTTTTCTTTATTTGCATGCATTTGAGAAATTCTATTAAAGAACCAATGATAATTAGTAGAGGCCAACATTACGGTTGGGCGAACGGGGTGCCTAACACATTTTCCCGATTCGTACCTTAGCTCCCGAACTCTCTTTCTCTGGTTAAACGTTTTAAAAATCAGTAGTCATTTTTGTTTTTCTTAGTTTTTCTCAAAAACTAAGTGACGACTCTATTTTCAACAACAGGAATTTTCAAAATTTGGCTTTCAAGGCATTTAAAATATTTTTTAAAACATCTTTGACTTTCCTTATTTTTTACCTATAAATCCCAACGCCACACTGTGCACAACGTGTTCCACGTTTTTATGCTTTGGAGTTACGAACTTGATCCAACGCATGTGTTAGATTGGGATGAGCTGCGGGTTGATGAGGATGCCACTTATGAGAAGCGTCCAGTGAGGATTCTTGATACAAAGTAGCAGGTGTTGCAGAGAAGAACAATTGTTTATGTTAAGGTCTTATGGCTTCGTCATGGGGTTGAAGAAGCGACATGGGAACTCGACTCTGGGATGCGTGCTAGATACCCAAACCTATTTACCTTGTGACCATGTTGCAAATATTAGGGCCGAAATTCCTTAAGGAGGGAGAGTTGTGAGACCCGAAACCTTTTCTTTTAGGTTGTTTACATATTTAATGTGCATTTTTCAGTATATGAATAGCATCGATGCATGAGTTATGCTTTAAAGTTGTAGAACAGCATATATAAATGTGTTATACGCTTTTTCGAACCTTGTTTAGGTTGGTTGGGTTGGTTTTGGGCTGAGAAATCACAACAGATTCTAGTACGCTTCTGGTCTTGAGTTCGGTTGACTAGAGGAGTTGGTTCAGTCGATTGAACTCAGGGGTTCAGTCGACTAAATACTGCCTTTTTTTGTTTTTTATAAATATCCCAGTGGCGGAGATATTTGTTTAAAACCTTTTTTCCAGGCTAAGAAATCCTTTTTCTCTGCCTTCTCTCTAGTTTTGAGGGCCTAGGGCTTAGTTTTGGGTTGATTCCTTTGTGGATCCTTGCTATCGGGGCCAAGGGCTTCGCATCCATCCGGTCGGATTCTCGTTCTGACGCCGTTCAGTTTTGAGACGTCGAGTTCTTGACTCTCTGAGGTAGGATTCTAGACCCTATTACTGTATAAGGGTGATATATACTTATACATGTGGCGCTTGTTTCAGAAGGCTGATTTTGTATGCCTTAAGACGATATGTTTATTTCATGTATGAGATTGCATGTTTTCAGTTATGAGAGTTGAACAGTGGAAATTTTTTATCCAAATAATGTATATTTTTGAGTTGATGGTTTTTCAACTGCAAATCTTATTTTCTCAAACGGTAATTTTAGTGGGCTTTCGCGTGACCCTGGTGTTTGGGGCATGACAATGTGGGCGAGCAATTTGATCCTCAGGTGATGATCCAAGCAAGGGTTTGGGACTATTGGAGGCTCAGATCTCGGTATCTCAGCAGGGCTTCAGCTTCGGGGCTCAAAATTGCTCGACGACTCGGCAGAGCTTCGCTCACTAAACCTCTTTATAATTATCTTTTTTTCAAAACGTACCAGAGGTACAGTATTTATAGAGTTATTCAACCAATGAGATGCTGCCATGTTTTAAAACACGTTAGGCCATTTGAAGTTGGCGGTCGCCATGTTGAAGTTGGTGGTCGCTATGTTAAAAAAGGTTCCACAAGGTTCTATTGGCGGTTGCCATAATAGAGCTAGCGGTCACCATGTTGGGAATGACTCTGACAACAAGTTTTTGGTTTTGAAGGTTTTTTCATGGTTAAGGTTCAAATACCGAGCTTAGATCACTTTTCGAGGATTGAATTGAGGCACCATTCCAACCGTTTTCATCATCAGATTCACCTAAGATTAGACAGGGTCAAATTGGGGTGTCTGCAGTTGCCCCTCTTTGATATAACTCGTTTAGCAACGCGTGATACAAGTTATATCAAAGACTTAGAGACAACTGCTATCTGACCGATCCATCAATCTTAGGCCACAAGCACACAAGCATACATATGATATTAGTCGTACTCGAACTTTCGTCGAGTTGTCTACGTACCCCTTTTTGCTAGGGATCGGACCAAAACGTAGTTCCTGGGGCAAAATAAAAAGATGCAAGATAAGAAATATGATACAAAATGTAACATGATATAGATGTTAACATGATGCAGATACTGGTATAATCTAAGCATATCCTAAAGTTCGAGTTAAGATCTAAGACCTCGGTTAAGGATAAAATAATTTTAAAAGAAACGAGTTAAGATCCAAGAAATTACCTTAACTGAAAAAGCAATTGATCGGTCGAGTTAAGACCTCACAATTATGGAATGGAAGCGGGATACAAATAATTAAAAACCAAATTTATGACTTAAATTTAGATTTATCGAAAGAAAACCGTGAATTAATAGGTCGAGTTAACACCTAAAAATTCGGGATAAGGCGTGAGATAAAAATAATCGAAAGCCTAGCTACAACTTAAAATTAGATTTATCGGAAGAAGAAAATCACAAATTAATAGGTCGAGTTAAGACCCAAAAATTCGGGACGAGGCGTGAGATAAAAAAAATAATTAAAAACCTAGTTACGGCATAAAATTAAATTTATCGGGAAGGATAATAACAAATTAATAGGTCGAGTTAAGACCTAAAAGTTCAGAACGAGATACGAGACTTAAAATTAAATTTATCAGAGTAGAATCATCGCAAAAAGATGGAGTAGCAAAACAAGGTTTTTAAAATTGCTCTCATATTTGCAAAATGCAAACAAAAATAACACATATAAAGTCACTATGCACAAAAACAAAAATAACACACCATAAGAAAACAAAATTATTTATGTATTTTTGAAAATCATTTTCGTTAATAAGGTGCGCATAAAGATGAAATAAAACACCTATAACTAAAAGAAAATACAATAATCATAACAAAAATCACCCAAATGGCCCCTTAGGAACCCCAAAAGGTCATTATGATATTCTGACATGGCGGTCGCCATGACGGATGGGACGTGACGGTTGACTAGTTGGCAGTCACCAAAATGAAAACACTTCTGACATGGCGGTTGCCATGTTGAAACCCCTACAACATAGCGGTCGCCATGTGACGTTTCACCAACCTGGCGGCCGCCAAAACCTAAGGTGGCAACCGCCACTTCCAAACGCTCATAAGTCCTGCCAAGGCGTGTTGGGGATCTCATTTCTCACATCCTCACTCTCTCTCTAGCCCCCCAAGCACTCCCAACTCTCTCTCCAACTCTCTTGTGCTCTCAAACTCTTCCTTGTTATTTCCTCTTGCTTCTTGCATACGCCCCCAAGATGTTTATGCGACTTTTTGTGATTCCATTCTTTTTCATGACGGGCTCAAGCCAGGGGATGATGATTTGGGGGCGTGTCAGGGTCCTTCTACTGCCGGGAGCTCCTTTATAGGGACACTCAGGGATACGACTATTAGCCTTCCCGCCAGTGGGGTCACTGCTACGCAGCCTAGCGCTGCGATGGATGCTCTCCTTCTTGAGGCAGAGCATGCCTCTCGCCAGGCAGCCGAGGAGGAGGCATGGAAGGCTGCCGAGGCACAGGCAGCTACCGATGGTGCTGCTGAGGCCGAGATGGCCAATTTCCTTGACCCCAACGTTGGGAAGGGCCATCCAGTGCCCTTTGATCCACACACATATTCTCCGGTCCCTCATCGCATAGAATCCCGCGAGATGAGACGCTACGAGCCTCCTACCGATGTGGCCGCCGTCGATGTCCTTTTGCGGGAGCCTAACCACCATATCTCTCGTCAGCGATCTTCGGTATGTTCCCTATCCCTACCATTTTAAAATTAAGGCATGTTTATGTCTCAGACATAGACGCATGCCTAGGATGCCCCTGTGATATGATGATGATGATATGCTATGATGATATGATATGACGATGATATTGATGATGATGACTGTGTGGTGTTTGGGATTTTGCACTTTTTAGCTTAGGTACCTTTGCAATAGAGATTAAAATAGTAGGGACACTAGGATTTTGAACAAATAATAAAAGAGACAATTTTATTTTTATTTTCAGGGAAAACATAAAAAAACTAGGGGATTGATTTTTTTTTGGGTTTAGACATAAAAAACTAAGGGGCTAAATTAGAAATCCTAGAAAATTTAGAGACAATGTTGCTGAAAATCTTAAAATCTAGGGCGAATTTTTTAAAAACTTAAAGGGTGTTTTTCAAAAGTTTAATAGAAAGAAGAACAAGGAAATTTTTCAAAAAGTTCTAGAAAGATTTTCAAAGATCTTAGGAAAATAAGAAAGTTTTTCAACAATTCTCATAAATTTAGAAATATTTTTTCAAAAATCTTAGAAAAATCAAAGGGAATTATTCAAAAGTTTTAGAAAATTGGGGTAGATTTTCATAAAACTGAGAAAAAATTTTAGAAGCATTTTTTTTTATATAAAAATTTAGAAATTTGAAAAAAAATTTCAAAAAATCAAGGAAATTTTTAGAAATTTACAAAAAATTGAGAAAGTTTTTAGAAATTTACAGAAAATTTAGGAAATGTTTAGAAATTCATAGAAAATTTAGTTTTTTTTTTCAAATCCTAGAAAATTAAGGGAATTTTTAGAAAAATCCTAGAATTTGAGAAAAACTTTTAAGGAAATTCTAGAAATTTTAAAAAAATTCTAGAAAATTAAGAAAAATTTGGGCAACATGGGCAAAATACCAACATTAAAGGGGAGATTTTCTTTGCCCCCCTTTATTATTATTATTTTTATTTATGTATTTTTTTTATTTTAACACAAAAAGATAGAGTTCTGCCTGGCGTACCGGGGCTTAGAGTTTCTAGTCTTTTATTAGGGCGTGCAAAAATCTAATAATCGCCACATACACACGAACCTAGGGTTGGGGTGCCTAGTCTTTTTTTAGGGCTTGAAAGAACCGAAGGGCCGTCACATACACATGAGCCTAGGGTTAGGTTGCCTGGTCTTTTTCTAGGGCTTGAAAGAACCGAAGAGTCGTCACATACACATGAACCTAGGGTTGGGGTGCCTAGTTTTTTTTAAGGGCTTGAAAGAACCGAAGGGTCGTCACGTATACACGAGCCTAGGGTTGGGGTGTGTAGTCTTTTTCTAGGGCTTGAAAGAACTGAAGGGTCTTCACATACACACGAAACTAGGGTTTGAAAGTTTGGTTATTGGCTGTATATCTCATGTGCTTGATTGGTTCTTTCCAGGCTCGTCATTACGTCTGAAGTTTCAGAGGTTCCGCTTCCGGAGAGGTATTAAAGTGGTATGATGCCCTCCCCGCTCCTAGCCAGGCGTTCGTTGATGCTTCTGGTTTTGCTCGTTTCATACCCTTTTGGGTAGGACGAGCAACGACCGTGTTTGGCTCACGGTCCTTACAGAGCGGTGGTGGGATACCACCAATACCTTTCACTTCACTACTTTTGAGGCTACTCTGACACCTCTCGACTTTGCGCTGATTATCGGTATCCGGGTTGGAGGAGCCCCCATCCCATTTGATCCGACCGTCGATCGCTCTGTTGATGCACTGCTGTATTTTCTCGGAGCCATTCCCACTTAGATGGACTAAGATCGCATCAATATACCTAGTTCTTTGAGCGCTTTCGTCATTTTCAGTGCACCGAGCCTCGCCATTACGAGTGTTTTGCCCGAGGCTTCTTGATGTATATGTTTGGTACCTCCTTATTTTTGAACAAGGAGAACACCATCCATTTGCATTACTTGGGCCACCTAGCTTGTCTTGACCGGGTGCTTCATATGATTGGGGCGGAGCTGCTCTCGCTACCCTTTATAGCTTTATCAGGACTCTCACCCGGTTCCCCCAAGTGCTCAGTATCAGGGGATACTGGAGGGTCTGGGAGGTATGATTTAGTTTCTGCATTTTTCCATTCATTTTCATTCTTTTATTATCCATTATTTACTGATTGACACCTTCTTCTTTGCAGTTGTGGACTTAAGAGTTCCCCAGGTTTCATGTCCCGACAAACTCTGTAGCAGACCCTCTGGTTATTTCTCGAGCAGCCCGATGGTCCCGAGGGCTAAAAGGGAAGAAGGTCCAGGGGAAGGACATTGACCGCTTTTGAGTCTCCTTGGATCGGCTAACTCTCGAGAAGGTATCATTTTTACTATTTTTTGCGCTATTCTCTATACTGCGCACTGATTACTATATTCTGTACACTGGCTATCATACTGTACTGTATTCACTACTTACTATTCTATGTTTGCACTATTCTTTGAATTACTACAGGTTCATTGGGATGTATGGCGAGGAGTGGAGGATCGGGCTTGCCCAGATCTGATGCGTAGCCGAGATCTTACCTCGCGTCGGGTCTTGTGGGAGGGCCCATTCAGTAGGGAGTATTATCTTGGCGAGTGAGTGGTCTGTTAGTTGCTTGGCCTTGATCATTTTTGGATACCGGTGGTTCCTCTAGCCTACATGCGCCGGATCAATCATCTAGGTCGCGTCGACTTGCTGCTGGAGATGGTGGGGACCCCAGTTTCAAAGCTACTGGTGGTGGAAGGGGACTACACAGCCTGGGGTCGGGCACACCTGATGGGTCCCTTAGGTCCTGGCCCGGCTGCCCCTAGTGGCAGGAGGAGAGGTCGAGTACCAGAGGTTGCTAACGCTAGTGCTGCTACTGGAGCCGCTGCTGCTGCTAATGATGCTGGGGGAGGGATGAGGGGTCCGGAGATCCCATGGGAGATTCAGATAGTAGCATATGGCTACCCCTTCCCCCTGTCGGTTCCTGTTCCACCGGCACCTGAGTTTAGGGCTGAGCTCAGTCAGGTTTTTCAGGGTTTTTTTTCCTTTTATCTGATTACTTACTTTCTTTGTTTGTCTATTTAAACTGCCTAACTTCTTTTTGCAAGTTAACTAGGCATGGCTGGATCATCTGCTACTGGTCCTTACCGGTTAGAGAGCACTGATCCGTCAGCTTGATGCCACTGTCCGAGCAGCCGATATTTCATTTACTCCAACAGCTATAATAAGTGTCTTCACAACTTCGTTTATTCTTTCTGCACTTTTTTTGTACTCTATTTTGATCCCTATTTTTCTTCTCGTAGCCTCCAATCCCAGCTGCTGGTATAGTACCTCCATAGGCTTCAGGTCTTGCTCCAGTTCCAGTCCAAGCTCGAGGTCGTAGGTCTCGTGCTGCTTCTTCTAGAGCTCGCTCTAGAGGATCCGCCTCGTCTTCCAGGAGCCGCTCTAGAGCCATATCCTCTTCCTCCGGTAGTGAGGATGGTGATGATGTCATTGAGCGACTCTTCGAGGACGTAAGGTCAGACGAGGCTGACCCTTCCTTCTGTCGAGTTCGCCTGAGGCATACTTGAGAGAGAGCTTCCCCTCCCCTGGTTACCCTTTTTGTATGATATATTCTGATACACTTCTTTATATGGGCCTTCGTGCCCCATTTTGACATACAAGGGCCTGCGTGCCCAAGTTTTGCTGTTTGTTTGGGCCTTAGTACTTTGATACACTATTTTCTGTTATACATCTGGGCCTTATTGCTTTACATTCTTCTATTGCATGGTTCATCTTCACTTAATGTTCAAACTGTCATGGATATATAATGCAAATTTCCCAGTCTTTTACAAAATGCAAAAACCACAAAACTAATACATGCTCGCCACCTTTTAACATGGCGGCCGCCTGGTCAAAGGATTAATGTCACAGTACGGTGCTTTTCTAAGTTGCCAGTCGCCAACTCCAAGATGGCGATCGCCACATTGATTGTACTTTTTACTAAAATTTTGAATTTTTACCTTTTGTTGCCTTATAAATACAGTCCCGGACGCCCCATTTTCTGTCATTTCTCACTTAGAATGGCTGACCCTCTTTCTGCATGGATTGAGGCATTTTTCCAAATTGAATGTTTGAACTTTGCTCCTTTCGGTATCAACTCCATGTTTTCTCTAATGACTATGAAGGTCGACGGTCCCATGTTGAAAGTAGCTGCTCAGCTGTAGGACCCACAATTCCATGTCTTCTTGTTCGACCTTGAAGAATTATGCCTCACTGTGGAAGAATTTGCTGCTATTTTAGATTTGGCTCCACAAGGCTCCGTCGTGGTTCCTACCTTCTTCATTTCAACTGGGCAACGGGTGATGCAACTTTGTGGCCTATCTAGGATGGAAGCCTCCTTTTTGACATCGAGTGACTGCCTTGACATTCCGTGGCTTGTTGAGAGGTTTTGTCCCACTAGTGACCTTAGTGACCTCAGTTTTCAGCTGCGGCAACGTTATGCCCTTTGCTTCTGTCTTTTTGCCCGGTATCTTCTTGTCCCTCCTGACGGGTGAGTTAGCTGTGCATTGATTGACCAAGGACTTCGTTCCTCTTATCTTAGCTGAGACACTGTGGCTAAGATGCTATTCATCGTGGTGAGACTACTACTTTTGTCGGCAGCCCCTTACTTCTCTAGGTAAGTTCAAACCTTTCTCTTTATCTAATCTTTGTCATACTGTAAGGCCCCTTTCTCACTGTTCTAACTTCTGTTGTAGATCTAGCTGATGGAGAAGGTAAATCTTGTGCAAAAACCCCTATTGATAGACAGTGCTGCATCTTTCCTTTACCGCCCCCCTTATTAGATATGCGACACTAAGGTAGCCTGACAACAGTATTTTTCTTCTCTGACCGGTCCACATATTACCTGGCAGTGCCCTTGGTGGCAGATTCCTACCATGACTGTGACTACCATGGACCACCCTGGTGTTTTGCTGGTCGGCCTGCGTCAAACTACCTTCTATTACCCCCTTCGCATCATGCGACAGTTTGGTTGCAATCAGCTCATCTTTCCCAATATTCAAGGCTGCCTGTTCTCATCCATACTATGGGCCCCATTTCTATCATCATATCAGGATGCCTGGCCATCTCGCTCATTTATACGGATGCATGAGTTGCAGTATCCCAATCTTTTCGCTGAATACAAGACATGGCTGATGCAGGATCGGGAGAAGAAAGATAAAGAAGAGGGGAAACAAGCAGTAAAGAGGAGAAGGATTTGAGAATCTCTGCTTTATTTTAAAATTTTCACAACTTTTCTTTTGTTTTATTAGTAGAGTTTGGGACTTTCGTGCCCTCCTTTTATTTTCAAAAATTTTGTAATTCTGATGAAAGTAATGCAAGACTCCCACTGACGGTTCAAATTTATCCAAAGTTTCTTGATTTAATTAAGTGACTTTATTATCAGAATTCATAAACAAATTTGCATTGGTCTTACTTAGATTCAAAATGGTTAAAGACAAAGAATGTGGCCGAACTTCTTTAAAAGAAGCTACCTATGTATCCCCAAAAAAAAGGAATCAGGCTATAACGTAGTTCGAGCCCGATTTACACTCGAGTATTTACACTTTCCTTTTATGATGCCCAAACTTTTGCCAAGGTTGCCTTTTGGGTTCTCAGCCTTGCGAGCTGCTCTAACTTTTGCCTGAGTTTGTTTTTTTTTTTTGATTTTCAACTCAGCGAGCTTCTATTTTATTTTTATTTTTACCTCAAGAATAGTACTTTTTAAGTTGATCAAGATTAACTAGAGTGGAGAATACATTGCCATCCAGATCTATAATGATGACTGCACCACCGGTCATGGTGGTTTTGACGAGAAACGGTCCGGACCAATTTGTCTTGAACTTGCCTCTCGGGTCGAAGATAGGAGCTCTGATTTTCTTAAGAACTAAATCCCTTTCTCGGAGATTCTGAGTTTTAACCTTTTTATTGAACGCCCGAGCTATCCTCCTTTGATAACCTTGTACATGAAACATAGCCTAAAACCTTCTTTCATCAAACAAGAGCAACTCTTCCATTCAGTTCCTCTGCCATTCTGGTTCTGGAATACTAACCTCAACTACTACTCTTAACGAAGATATTTCCACATCAATGGAAAGCAAGGCTTCCATCTCGTACAATAAAGAGTATGGCGTAGTTTCGGTTGAAGTTCTGATCGACGTTCCGTATCTCCAGAGTGAAAATGGTAGATGTTTCAGCCAATCTTTATGTGAGTTGATCATCTTTTGCAGAATTTTCTTAATATTCTTGTTTGTTGCTTCGACTGCTCCATTGGTCTACGACCGATATGGTGAGAACTTATGAGCCACTATTCGGTATTCCTTAAAAAGATACAAGACCTTCCCTTGGAAATGTGAGCCATTATCCGAGATGACCTCATGGGGAACTCTGTACCGGTAAATGATATTTTGCTTGATGAACTTAGCAACATGGGAGGCTGTCAATACTGAGTAGAAAGCTGCTTCCACCCACTTGGTGAAATAGTCGATGGCTACTAAGATAAACTCATGTCCATTGGATGCCTTCGGTGTTACTCTGCCAATCACATCGATGCCCCATACTGAGAATAGCCATGGTGACGTCAGGTTATACAGTTGAGACGGGGGAACGTGCATAAGGTTTATGTGAATCTGGCATTTGTGGCACCTCCGAACGAACTGTATACAATCTGTCTCCATTGTCATCCAAAAGTATCATTGTCATAGGATCTTCTTGGCTAACATAATTTCATTCATGTGTGGCCCACAGACTCCTGCGTGTATTTCTTTCATCAGTTCTTGGCCCTCTTCCGTGTTTACACACAGCTTGTTGATCCCAGAATATCCTCATTTATATAATCTGCCCCCACAAATGACAAATTACACAGAGAGTCATCGTATTATCCTTTTGTCCTTCTTGCTGGCAAACTTAGGAGACTCTCCCTTCTACACGAAGTTCTGAATGTTGAAATATCATGGAAGATCGTCAGTGCTAACCTTAGTTGTGGCTGTCATTTCATATGTCGGCCTTCTTTTCTGTTCAATTATCAAGGGCCTCATTCAGACTCTAGACGGTATGTCAATCATGGATGCTAGGGTGGCCAGTGCATCGGTGAACTTATTCTGCAATCTTAGCACATGGGTAAAGATTATTGTTTCAAAGCACGGTATCAGCTTCTCTAGCTCCTGATGGTAGAGAATCAATGTCACGTCCCTGACCTTCCATTCTCCTCTAGCTTGTGAAACCACTAGTGCTGAGTCTCCGACGACTTCTAGCTTTCTTTCCCCTAGTTCTAAGGTTGCCTCCAATCCAACTAAACATGCTTCATACTCAGCCTGATTATTGGTGACTTCAAAATTGAGCTTCAATGATAAGGGGACATGCGATTTGTCAGAAGTGACAAGGAGGACTCCTATTCCGTAGCCATATTGATTGGATGCGCCATCAAAATATAGAGTCCATTTGTCATCCCCAACTTTCATTAGCTGTTCGTTAGGAAACTAAAATTCTGTGTCTTCGCCTCCTTCAATTGGTTGGTCGGCCAGGAATTCTGCCACTGCTTTGCCCTTGACTGACTTTCAGGTGACATACTGAAGATCAAATTCAAATAACAATAGCAACATTCCTGTCAGTACCGGCTTTTCAAATAAGTATTTCAATTGATCCATCCGGAAGATGATATTTACTGTGAAAGACAGCATATAGTGTCTCAATTTTTGGGAAGCCCACACCAAGGCCTAACATGTCTTTTCCAGCGGCGTGTACCGTATTTTTGACCCGGTCATCTTCTTGCTTAAGTAGTAGACAATCTTTTCGATTCAAGTTTCTCCTTCTTGTGCCAGTATACGTCCCATAGCTGAGTCAGTCACTAACAAGTAAAGGATTAGTGGCCTATCAGGTTCGGGAGGAGCTAGAACAGGTGAATTTTGTAGGTATTGTCATACAGCATCAAAGGCGCCTTGGCATTTCTGATCCCATTCGAATTTGGCCCCTTTCTTCAGCAGATGGAAGAGCGGCTCACAGGTAGTTGTCAGTTTTTCAATGAATCGGCTGATAAACTGTATCTTACCTAGAAAACCCCAGACTTCTCACTTGGTTCTCGGAGGAGGCATTTCCAAAATTACTTTAATCTTGGAAGGGTCGACTTCGATACCCTATTGAGTGGTCATAATCCAAACATCTTTCCAGTAGTAACTCTGAAGGCACATTACTGTGGGTTGAGTCGCATCTTATACTTTCGAATCCTTTCGAAGAATCTTCATAGTGCTACAATGTGGCCATCCCGATCTTTTGATTTAACTAGTATCTATGCACAACGTGTTTCACGTTTCTATGCTACGGAGGTACGAGCCTGATCCTTCACATGTGCTAGATTGGGCCGAGTTGCGGGTTGATGCGGATGCCACTTATGAGGAGCGTCCGACGAAGATTCTCGATACAATGGAGCAAGTGTTGCAAGGAAAAATAATTGCTTACGTCAAGGTCCTTTGGCTTCATCACGGGGTTGAAGAGGCTACACGAGAGCTGGAGTCAGAAATGCGTGCGAGATATCCAGAGCTTTTTTCTTTGTGACCTTGTAGTGAATTTCGAGCGAAAAATTCCTTAAGGGGGGAAGAGTTGTGAGACCCGAACCCGTCTCTTTTGGAGAGTTATATATATATATATATATATATATATATGACGTGTTTTTGCATATATATATTTCTTGGATGTATGATTTACTCGTTATGATCCATGTTTAAGTTTATTTGAGCACGCGGGGTTGGTTCCCGGGATTGTAGGGAGTTGACGTGCGAATTTCAATACTTCAAAAATAAGATATTTTTGAGGCCTATAAATATCTGGACTTAGATATTTTCTAAAAAGATATTTTGAAAACATAACTCCTAAGTTTCCTCCAATTTTCTCTCTAACTTCTCGGGGGCCCGGGGCATAGTTTTTAACAAACAAATTGCTGATCCTTAGTATCAGCATCGTGGTTGACGCTTTCATTTGAACAGAATTTTATTCCGGTGAAGCTCGGTTTTGCACATGGATCGAGACGTTGAGTTTTTAACTCACAGAGATAGGATCCTAGACTGTATAACTATTAAAGCGTATCACGTGTAATTATATGTTGGTTCACCGTGTAAAAATGCATGAAAAATGTGTTTGTGTTCAAGATGGGTTTTTGGTTTAAAAATCGCTTTTCAGCGTTCGGGTGGATGAAATCATGTTTTGAGGGTTTCTTTTATGGCTTTATGATAAGCTTGGGTTTACTTATCCTTGTGGGTATCAAAGATAGGAGTTTGGAGGCTTGATCTGAGATTTCAAAACCAAAATCATAGCTTAAAAACATGATCTGGGCTGGTTCAGTCGACTGAAGGGTGAGTCCAGTCAACTGGAGGGTGAGTCCAGTCGACTGAACCTGGGCTGTTTTGGAAAATGATATGTTTTGGTTCAAGCTTCCTCGTCTGATGTTTTTCCGAGGATTTTTTTTAGGAAATTCTATGATTTCAATGGGGGTATTTGTGGTTTTCAAAAGGATGATTTTGAAAATATGTTTTGGCATGTTTGTTTGATCTCCGTGGTTCATGGATTGGATCTCTTTATATACATGAGTTGTATATCTGTCTTGCGGGTTGGTTTTGAAATGTTTATCCATAGATGTACCGTGGCAGTGGGTTTGTTGAGTTGGGCTTCTATTGCTCCTCGGTGTAAGTCCAAAAATGTGCGCAGCGTAGGTACTCAGTTCCTTTGGGTTAGTCCCCATAAATTGAGTCATGTGGGTGCTTAGTTCCCTCAGGCTCAGGTCCCATAAATTAAGTATTTGTCGGTTGCCTCCGTTAATGGTGTCGTTGTCGTGACTCCGTATAGAACTTGTCATTACTTATTGGACCCTGCGCGGCTGTAGAGTAATGGACAAGTGGCTATAGTTGTTACCTTTGTCGGTGTGGTAGAGTCGGTACATAGGATTACATTTTATCGTTTCTCCTCGGCTGTGTATTCCCCGGCGGAGAATGCTGTGTTTTATTGCTTTCCCTTAACTGTTGCATGATATCTGTCAAGATTATATGCTTGGTTTTAAGGATGGAAAACTTGTGATTTTTGAGAGAAAAACTTATTTAGCTTTTGTGGTCGAGTTCGCTCCCACCATATGATTGCATGACCTGTATTACAATTTACAGTCTATTTTTCTATTGGGCTTCAACTCACGGTGTGGGATGTTTTGCTGTAAAACCTTTTTCATGTGAGCACATGGAGTTAACCTAGTTGTAGAGGCGATGGAAGACTTACTATAGTTTTTCCTTTTTGAGACATGGACTTTTACATGTGACGCCTATTTGGGCTGGTTTTGTACGCCTTTGGGCGATATGATTATTCATGTACGAGAATGCATGTTATAGTTTTATGAGAGTTGAACTTGGGAATCTTTTATCCAAATATTGTATTTTAATTTCCAACTGTGAAAACCTATTTTTCTTAAATGGGTATTTTGGTGGGCTTTTGCATGACCCTGGTGTTTGGGGCGTGACAACTTGGTATCAGAACTCTGGGTTCGAATACCTAAGAGCCATGTGAGGATATGCATATGCTTGATTGCCTGTGTTTTAGCTTTTGTTAACATACGCATGATAGCTTGTTTATGTGGGTATGGAGGTTAGACTTTAGGATTGATTAGTCTTGCTTTCGAACCTTCAGATTAACATACTTTGGAGCCATGTTAGACACGCATTTCACGGACATAATTTCTAGTAAGGAATCTGAGTAGGTGATTCAGAGTGACGAGTCTTTCTTGTTGGTTTTTCTCAGTATGTGAGACGTGATGACATGATAATAAGTGGCTATGTGTTAGCATGCTTATCTGTCTTTTACGTTAGCAATAACATGTTATAGGAAGCTTACCCTGTTATGCTGCTTTCGTATAGAGTGATGTCCACCCGAGGAGGACGAGGCCGAGGTCGAGGCTGTGGCCGTGGTTTTGGCCAAAGGGACGTTCTAGTCCCAGATGTTGGGGATGGTAATGCACCCCACAGACTGGTTGGCGAGGGAGGTCTATTGTGTGAGATAGTTGGCTCCATCCGATAACTGGCTTTGGCCACTAGGGGAGGGAGAGTATACCTGAATCGAGGGCGACGGTCGCAATGCACGAGTTTCGTCGTTTGGATCCTCCTACCTTTTCTAGGGATCCTAACCCCGTGGTAGCCACTGAATGGCTAGAGTTGGTCACCAGGATCCTAGATACGCTTCAGATTGAGGAAGATGATCTAAGGGTTACTTTTGCTGCTTTCCAGCTGAGGAGGAGTGCACACATGTGGTGGAAGTTCACCAGGACTACTGTTACTGGCACGTGGGAGTCATTCGCGAAGGTTTTTCTAGAGAAATACTTTTCAGCGACACTTAGGGATTGCTACAGAGAGGATTTCCTATTTTTGACTCAGGGCACTATGTCAGTGGTGGAGTATGAGGCTGAGTTCACCAGTCTATCCCAGTTTGCACAGGAGATCGTGCCTACTGACGAGTTCCATGTGAAGTGGTTCGAGAGGGGTTTGAGGCCCACTATCAGAGATGGGGTGGCGATATTCCAGATGCAAGTCTTCACAGAGCTAGTACAGATGGCCATGAAAGTGGAGGACATTCTGAATGAGATGCGCCGAGACAGGGACAACATAGGTCAGTAAGGAGGGGAACATACACAAGGACAAGCGCGCAAGGAAAACAAGCGCCAATGGACATCTGGTCTGCGTTCACATCCAGTGGGGTCGTATCCTCCACAGTCTTCTGCATCTTTGCCTCCCGTAGCTTCAACGGGAAGGTCAGAGCAGAGGAGGGAGTCTGTTTGCTTTAGATGTCAATAGCCTAGACATTGTTCAGTAGAGTGCTGTAGTTCCATGCCTGTTCAGGAACAGTCGTAGTTGTAGGCTCAGGGAAGAGGGCCAGTGGTTTGTTTTGAGTGTGGCCAGTTAAGGCACATCCGTAGGGATTACCCTGGACGGGGGAGCATAATTGGAGCTTCGTTTACTCCATCGGCCTAGGGATGTCAGTCATCCAGATTTGCTGAAGGGGGCTCTTTAGTGCAGTCAGTCAGACAGTCTACAATTCAGGGCCACAGTGCACCAGCCAAAGCTTATGTTCTAGCAGATACTCGTTCATCCAGAGCACCGGTTGTGCCTGATTCTGCTGCTGCCACCTCCATGATCAGAGGTACTCTTCTAGTCTTTAGATCATGGGCCAGTGCTCTTATTGACACCGAAGCATCACATTCATTTATATCATCTTCTTTTGCATCTGCTTTGGGGCCGAAAATGGAATGGTTGGGTAGCACCTTGAGTGTGGAGACCCCTGTTAGTGGGAGTGTGACATTGAGTCTTGTGTGTAGATCTTGTGTTGGAGGTCGTCGGTCATTGTCTAAAGTTTGACTTCATCATTCTCGATATGACCTCGTTTGATGTCATCCTAGGGATGAATTGGTTGACCACCTATTGTGCCTTTATCGATTGCGATCGACGGAGGGTGACGATTTGTACACCGGTGGGAGATTATTTTTGTTTTGTTGGTGACCGGGAAGAGGATTTGGTGTCCATGACAGGTATTGTGCGGAACCAGGGCAACCTGGGCTTCCTCTTTACAGCCCTCCTGTTGGATGATGAGCTTAGGGTTCAAGATGAGTTACCTCCGGTGGTTTGCGACTATCCTGATGTCTTTTCTGATGATCTATTTGAGTTGCCACTGAGCCGTAAGGTAGAGTTCTCTATTAAGTTGATTCCAGGGGCTGCTTCCATATCTATGCCATCTTATCGATTTGCACCCGCTGAGCTGTGTGAGCTCAAGGTACAGCTTCAGGAGCTACTGGATAGAGGTTTCATACGCCCGAGCACTTCACCGTGGGGAGCTCCTGCTCTCCTTTCCAAGAAGAAGGATGGATCCTTATGTTTGTGCATCGATTATCGGAAGCTGAATTAGGTAACAGTGAAGAATAAATATCTTATGCCAAGGATAGACAATTTTTTTGATCAGTTGAAGGGATCGAGCTGCTTTTCAAAGATTGATTTGAGATCAGGATACCACCAGTTGAGGATTAGGGACAAGGACATAGCGAAGATCGCTTTTCGGACTCGCTGTGGTCACTATGAGTTTCTGGTTATACCGTTCGGTCTGACGAATGCTCCTACTATGTTCATGGGTTTGATGAATCAAATCTTCCATTCTTATCTATACAGTTTTGTAGTGGTGTTTGTGGATGATATTCTCATCTACTCACCCACTAGAGAGGCGCACGAGGATCACCTGAGTATTATTTTGCAAACTTTGAGAGAGCACTGCTTGTATGCAAAGTTTGAGAAGTGCGAGTTTTGGATGTCTGGGGTGAGGTTTCTTGGACGCGTGGTGTCGACAGATGGGGTAGCTGTGGATTCATCGAAGACAAATGCTATGACAGGTTGGGAGTAACCGAAGAATGTCTTTGAGATTCATAATTTTCTAGGTTTAGCAGGCTACTACTGATGGTTCATGAAGGACTTTGCGAGACTAGCTGCACCGATGACGCGTCTGACGCGGAAGGGGGTTGTGTTTGTTTGGAGTGAATTCTGTGAGTCAGCATTCTAGGAGCTGAAGACGACATTGACTATCACACCAGTGTTAATTATCCTAGAGCGAGGCTTGGGATATACAGTGTATTGTGATGCCTCACACGACGGTTTTGGCTGTGTCTTGATGCAAGAGGCAAAGGTTGTAGCTTATGGTTCTCGACAGCTAAAGATCCATGAGAAGAACTACCCAACGCACATCTGGAGTTGGCTGCCGTGGTCTTTACCTTGAAGACATGGCGTCACTATCTTTATGGTGAGCACTTTGAGGTTTTCTCCGATCACAAGAGCTTAAAATACTTGTTTTTAGAAAAGGTCCTGAACTTGCGCCAACGACGATGGATGAAGTTATTAGAGGATTATGATTTTAACTTGGAGTACCATCCAGGAAAGGCTAACGTTGTAGCTGACCCTCTCAGCAGGAGATCTCACGGGTCATTAGCTTCTGTGGCTATATGTGAGTGGGATATGCTTGAAGAGGTTGGAGAGTTTGATCTGTGTCTCGAAGAGACAATGACAGGTGCCACCTTATTTTTAGTAGTTTCATGACCAGCATTGATTGCACGAGTGTTAGATGTCTAGCAGATGGATCAGGAAGCTCAAATGATACGAGATCGTGTTGCTACTGGGGATGATACAACAAGATGGATTGTGGGTTCAGACAAAAGTTTGTGATTGGATGGGAGGTTATTTGTGCTAAAGTCATGCCGAGCTGATCTATTACATGAGTGTCATCGTTCTTTCCTTACAGTACATCCTGGAGGCACTAAGATGTACCATGACTTACGTCGTCAGTTCTATTATTGGACAAGGATGAAGAAGGATGTGCTTTAGTTTGTTTCTCGGTGCCTTACTTGTCAGCAAGTAAAGGTGGAACACCAGAAATTGGGAGGATTGTTACAGCCGTTACCAGTATCTGAATGGAAGTGGGAGAACGTCACAATGGGCTTTATGTCAGGACTTCCTCACTCACCTAGGGGACACTACGCCGTTTGGGTTGTGGTTGATAGGTTGACGAAGTCTGCACACTTTCTCCCCATCCGCGTGAAGGATTCGGTGGACCGACTGAGTCATTTATATGTTAGAGAGATAATCTGTTTGCATGGAGTGCTAGTGTCTATAGTTTCTGACCGAGACCCGCGCTTCACATCGCACTTTTGGAAAAGTATTCAGGAGGCTTTGGGGATGAACTTGATGCTCAGTACTACTTTTCACCCCCAGACGGATGGTCAGTCTGAGAGGACCATACAGATTCTAGAGGATATGCTGATGGCTTGTGTTCTTGACTTCAGAGATCCGTGGGAGGATCATCTACCACTAGTAGAGTTTGCATACAACAACAGCTATCAGTCCAGTATTGGGATGACACCATATGAGGCTCTGTATGGTAGACCGTGTAGGTCACCAGTATGTTAGACAGATGTGGGAGAGACCACAGTTTTGAGACCCGACTTGGTGCGGGAGACGACGGAGAAGATTGCAGTGATTCGCCAACGTCTTCAGATAGCTCAGAGCCATCAAAAGAGTTATGCAGATCATAGGAGAAGACCTTTGGAGTTTGCAGTGAGGGATCACATGTTTCTGAAGGTCTCGCCACATAAGGGTTTGATGAGGTTTGGTCATAGCGGGAAGCTATCACTGCGTTTTATTGGACCTTTTGAGATTCTTGACAGGGTTGGAGAGGTTTCTTACCACTTGGCGCTGCCACCTCAGTTAGCATCTGTGCACAATGTGTTTCACGTTTCTATGCTATGGAGGTACGAGCTTGATCCTGCACATGTGCTAGATTAGGCCGAGTTGCGGGTTGATGCGGATGACACTTATGAGAAGCGTCCGGTGAAGATTCTTGATACAAGGGAGCAAGTGTTGCGAGGCAGAACAATTGCTTACGTCAAGGTCCTACGGCTTCATCAAGGGGTTGAATAGGCTACATGGGAGCTGGAGTTGGGAATGCGTGCTAGATATCCAGAGCTTTTTCCTTCGTGACCTTGTAGCGAATTTTGGGGACAAAATTCCTTAAGGGGGGGAGAGTTGTGAGACCCAAACCCGTCTCTTTTTTAGAGTTATATATATATGACGTGTTTTTGCATATATGTTTATTTGATGTATGATTTACTCATTTTGATGCATGTTTAAGTTTATCTGAGCATGCGGGGTTGGTTCCCGGGGTTGTAGGGAGTTGCCGTACAAATTTTGAAAATTTAAAAAATATATATTTTGGAGACCTATAAATATCTAGACTTAGATATTTTCTAAAAATATATTTTGAAAACTTAACTCCTAAGTTTCCTCCAATTTTCTCTCTGCCTTCTCTCTAACTTCTCGGTGGCCCGGGGCTTAATTTTTGACAAACCAACTGCTGATCCTTAGTATCGGCATCGTGGTCGACACTTTCATCCAGACAGAATTTCATTCTACTGAAGCTCAATTTTGCACGTGGATCGAGACGTCGAGTTTTTAACTCACCGAAGTAGGATCCTAGACTGTATAACTGTTAGAGGGTATCACGTGTAATTATATGTTGTTTCACCATGAAGAAATGCATGAAAAAGGTGTTTATGTTCAAGATGGGTTTTTGGTTTAAAAATCACTTTTCGGCGTTCGGGTGGATGAAATCATGTTTTGAGGGTTTCTTTTATGGATTTATGATAAGCTCGGGTTTACTTATCCTTGTGGGTATCAAAGATAGGAGTTTGGAGGCTTGATCTGAGATTTCAAAACCAAAATCGTAGTTCAAAAACATGATTTGGGCTGGTTCAGTCGACTGAACCTATGAGTTCAGTCGACTGGATCATCATGTTGGAGGTTCAGTCGACTGGACCTGAGAGGTCAGTTGACTGAAATGGCTTTTGTTTTGGTTCTCTTTTCTAGTGTGTTTTTTAGTCGACTGGAGGGTGAGTCCAGTCGACTGAACCAGGGCTATTTTGGAAAATGATGTGTTTTGGTTCAAGCTTCCTCGTGTGATGTTTTTCTGGGGATTTTTTTTAATGAAATTCTATGATTTCAATGGAGGTATTTGTGGTTTTCAAAAGGACGATTTTGAAAATATGTTTTGGCATGTTTGTTTGATCTCCATGGTTCGTGGATTGGATCTCTTTATATACATGCGTTGTATATCTGTCTTGTGGGTTGGTTTTGAAATGTTTATCCATAGATGTACCATGGCAGCAGGTTTGTTGAGTTGCGCTTCCATTGCTTCTCGGTGTAAGTCCAAAAACATGCGCAGCGTAGGTAATCAGTTCCTTCGGGTTAGTCCCCGTACAGTGAGTCGTGTGGGTGCTTAGTTCCCTCGGGCGCAGGTCCCGCAAATTAAGTATTTGTCGGTTGCCTCCGTTAATGGCGTCGTTGTCGTGACTCCGTATAAAACTTGTCATTACTTATTGGACCCTACGCGGTTGTAGAATAATGGACAAGAGTCTATAATTGTTACCTTTGTCGGTGTGGCGGAGTCTGTACATAGGATTACATTTTATCGTGTCTCCTCGGTTGTGTATTCCCGGGTGGAGAATGCTGTATTTTACTGTTTTTCCTTAATTATGGCATGACATCTGTCAGGATTATATGCATGGTTTCAAGGATAAAAAACTTGTGGTTTTTGACAGAAAAACCTGTTTGGATTTTGTGGTCGAGTTCGCTTCCACCATATGATTGCATGACCTGTATTACAGTTTACAGTATATTTTTCTATTGGGTTTTGGCTCACTGTGTGAAAATTTTTGCTGTAAAACCTTTTTCAGGTGAGCACGTGGAGTTAACCTACTTGCAGAGGCAACGGAAGACTTGCTGTAGTTTTTTCTTTTTGAGACATGTACTTTTACATTGACGCCTGTTTGGACTGGTTTTGTACGCCTTTGGGCGATATGACTATTCATGTACGAGAATGCATGTTACAGTTTTATGAGAGTTGAACTTGGGAATCTTTTATCCAAATATTGTATTTTGATTTCTAACTGTGAAAACTTATTTTTCTTAAATAAGTATTTTGGTGAGTTTTTGCGTGATCCTGGTGTTTAGGGCGTGACAAGGGGTATGTCCCTTGTAAACTTGTATTTTTTTTTATTTTTTATTTTACATTTAACTACCCAAAAAAAAAATTGAAATTCTTATTATTTTTACAAAAATGAGTTGATTTGAAATTTGGAAAAACTAATTTACATATTTACTTTAAAATAACATGGTCTAATCTAACTAAAATTTATTAAAGAGAATGCGCTTATTTTAAAATTCTTTAAAATAAGATAGATGAACAGTTTATTTAATTTCTAAATTTTCTTATCAAACATCTTTTTGTGCCTTAACAAATTTTCTTTTTAATTTTTCTTATACTAGTTTTACATGATGGATTTTCAAGGTATAAGAAACTAGTTTAAAAATTAGTATTCTTCATTTCGTTTCCATTATTTTTAGCTTTCTATTTAAAATAATGAAAATCCAATAATTAACACATTATTTTTAGCTTTTTATTTTAAACAATAACCACATTATTTTTAGTTTTTTGTTTCCAATAATAACCAATAATTAACATGAGAAATCTAATTAACCAAAGCATTCATATATATATATATATATATATATTGCACAAATAGCCCAGGGGCTGATATATATATATTCATATATTCATAATATATGAATATATACACAATATATACATGTTATATACACACACAATATGTATTTATATGTATATATATATATACATACATATATGCACAGCATATATATACATATATATATCTTCTACACACGATATGTATGTTCAGTATATATATACGTATATAATACATACAATACACACACACACACAACGCACACGCACACGGCGCACGCACATACACATACACACGCAATACACTATATAGAGAGAGATGTATACATATTACATGAGTGAGAGAGAGAACAGAAAGAGAAAGCGATAGCACCGAGAGAGAGAAGGGAGAGATACACGGGAAGAGGGAGCGATAGAGAGAGAGTTATAGTGAGGAAGAGAGATAGAGAGAGAGAGAGAGAAACAGAAAGGGGAGAGAGACGGGGAGTAGCTGAGACCGACGACAATGGTGAGGCGGTATCGGCGGAGAGTGTCAGACGTGGAGGCTGGTGGTGGTTGCTGTAGCACCGGTACTGAGTGGTTGGTGGTGAGGGCGTATTGCGGCGTGAAGGGTTCGGCGCCTGCTTCAGTTGGAAGAAGAAGAAGCTTAAAGCTTCTGGCCTCATAGCGTGTGTATATATATATATATATATATATATATATAAAAGCTTATATTAAGG
>JAOTRH010122428.1:0-14703 GCA_034768845.1 Heliamphora exappendiculata
TTCTTGAAGCTGTAACAGGCTTGTGAATGTGCCCGTAAACATTCAGATAGCTCAAGTGGAATCTTAAAACTTGTAAAGGCTTGGAATACACCCGGAAGTATTCTGAATAGTGGAAATACTCTACGATAAAGCCGAACCACTGTAAATCCCTAGTGTCTGGTTCTTTTTCTCTATTCCTTATCTTTTAATATTTGCATTGATTACATTCTTGCATACCTTGCTTTATTGCAATATTAAAAAATTTCTATAAAAAAAAGGTTTTAAATTGCTTTATTGTGAAAAGACCCAATTCACCCCCCTTCTTGGGTTGTCTAGACATAACACAGTCGACTGACCTTGCCTAGAAAATGTTTTTAAGCTACGGGTTTTGCTTCCAAACCTCAAATCAAGCCTCTACACATCCATTTAACACCCTCAGCCACTCGCACGTCCAAACCCCACACTAAAGCCTCAAAAAAAAACTCTCGAAACACACTTTCATCCACCAAAACGATGAAAAAATGGTTTTTAAACCAAAAACATAATTTAAACATAAATCACTTTTCATGAATTTTTAAACGGTAGGTATGCATAAGATTACACATAACACCCTTTAACAACTTAACAGTCTAGGATCCTACCTCGGTGATTTGAAAACTCGATATCTCGATCCACATGCAAAATCGAGCTTTGTCAGAATGAAATTATGTTCAGATGGATGCAAAGACCACGATGCCAACAACAAAAATCGACTATTGGACCATCAAAAACCAAGCTCTAGGCCCCCGAGAAGTTAGAGAGGAGGTAGGGAGAAAAATGAGAAAACTTAGTAAGTTTTGAAAATATATGTTTTTGAAAATATTTAACTATAGATATTTATATGCCTCCAAAATATTTTTTTAAAAATTTTTAAAAGTCGAACCGTAACTCCCAACAATCCCGGTAACCAATCCTACATGCATATTTAAACTCAATCATTCATCAGAACATATATAAGCACGAATGAACACGTCGAATATATATATAACTCAAAAAAAACAGAACAGGGTCTCACATTAAATGTTTTTCTTACCGTAGAAGGACTTGGTATGGTGGAAAATGGATAGGACTTGGCTTTCAAAGTACCTCCAGGCTTCCTTGGACTCCTTCTCCTTTCTCTCCTTTTTTTCTCTTAAACTTTGAAGAACCTCAAGAACTCACAAAATTTTGGACCCTCTCTCTATATTGCAGAACCACATGAAGGGAAAAATGGTGTTTGGGGTCTTGTTTATATAGAAGAAAAGATTGTGGAGACCATGATGAATTGTAAGCTTTATTTTAAATTGCTTGATTTATGATTGACTGCATGGCTGAATTTTGTTCTTTTTGAGACATTTTGAAATCTAAAAATTGCAAAAAATCAAACGGGAATATGGCTGGGTTGTCTTTGGGTGGTTCAAAGTGCTTAATTTTGCTTTAATTGCTTATTTGGTGGTGTTTTAGCACTATATTGTCCAAGAAATATTTTTAAAATTATTTTGATGTATCTTTTTGGTCTTCTAACTTACTAAAATGAATTATTTTAGTGTTATTATTAATATGATAGTTTATAAAAATTTTGACAACTTTTAAGTGTAAGCAATTAAGCTACTTTAAGCTATTTTGACTAGATATAATTTTTTGATTTATTTAGGTGTCCAAGAAGTTTAATAGTAATATATTTGCTTTTGTTAACTTATAATATTATATTATTATGTATATTACTTCTGTGAATAGTCTTAGGTCATAATAATACTTGACTTGTGCAATATAATTAAGTTTGAATACGAGTTGCTCCTCGATGAAAGACCAAAGATTTGCGTAATATACGGTAGGCCCTTCCTTCAGGTTAATTCCCGTAAAAGCGTGCTCTTGGGCAGGCCATCCATCGATGTTTTTTAGGAAAATAAAAAATGTGTTCTCTCTTTGTTAGGCTATAGAATGGGTATTTAGCCACCAAGCCTCGCGTAGCCCGGTTGTGATAACTACGCCAAGGCTATTGGAGCCATTTGAGTTTTAGTACTTAATTAAATCAATAATTGATTTGGATTTGAAAAACCTTGGTTAATGGTTGAGAGTAATTGAAAGTATGGGAACCGTGAATGGAACTAGGTTTGAAAAACCTTAATAGAATGATTGAGAATTATGATAAATGTGGAAGGTAATTGGGAATGTGAAGCATTGAACGGTTTGAAATTAATAAGAAAGTGAAAGGGGTAAAAAGTATGGTGTTGTGCTTAAAATGGAATTGGTTTGGTTATGAAAATCTGGTTATGTGAACGAGATTCTGATTGAAAATGAACTTAGTTTTTGGATAAAACTACGTGATGCATCTCACATAACTATTCTCGCATGTCATGCATTTGTTCATCTTTAGGCTATTTTCTACGAGCCTTGGCTCATGTTGTTTAAATGCATTTCAAGTGATAAAGATAAGCATGTAATCAAATGAGAAGATCAATCATGGTAACCCCTTGGGTTATTTTGGTTAGAGTTGGTTGTTGTCATTGTAAATATTTTGTTATTCTCGAGAATTGTATTTAGGGTTTGTGGAATTCGTTTGTAAGGCCCAAAGGCAATAGATTCGTGATCTGTATCCATGTGAGATCGTCGGGTTCTCACTCGGGTTGATTTCTCGATTTTCGTATGAAATTTTCTAGTAAAAAAGGGTGGTTTTCAAGTTTTGAGAAGTTAGAGATTGTTTCAATGTTAAATGTACATTTTTAACTCTAGGATTTTAGCTTATGAAAACTATGTTTAAAGTATGAGAAATGTTGATGTTTTTTTTAGCTCTTAGAAAATTTTAATGATTTTGAAGCAGTTTGCTCTCTGGTATCTCACTGCTATAGTGGTGGGGAGTCCGCTCGAGCGAACTCCGCTGGGTAGCACATTTTTTAAAAAAAATTTGAAAGGAAGATTTTATGGTTATCTCTTAGGTACCTTTTTTATATAAAAAGCTATATTTTGAAGGCTTGTTTACGGTTTAAAGGGTTCTCGTTTACTTAGACTATGATGGGAAAAGGAAACATTTTTTGTTTATGTGGTTAACAAAGTTGTATTTTAGTTAATCTTTTGTTTTCACTTCATGATGAAAGCTCAAACTCGGCTTTTATTACCCTTTTATCGTGAGATTTTATTGTTTGGATGTCGGGGCATTACAAATTGGTATCAGAGCTATAGGTTTGAATACCTTGAAACCGTGAAAGTGGTTGATCGATTACGTGAGAGTTTGCATTAATGTGTGACATTCATGTATTGGTGTGTTAGTATGAAATATCATGGATATACTTGACATTTGCATGCTAAGTTATACTTCGGTATAGGGGTTGGATCTTTGGGATGACGTGTATTGTCTTTGGGCGTCCGGTCGACTAGTTTGGGGTTCGAGTTAGAAAGGCGTTTGTCGACGTCCATTCTATTGAGAAATCTAAACTAGTTAGTCGGATTGGTGTGCCATTCCTAAGGGTTCTCCTCGATATGAGGATATGTGTAGATGTGATGTGACTTCATAATGATTAGTATGTTTACTTGGTTCTAAACTGTTAAGTTAAGCCTTATCTAGTTGGGTTTGGTGATACCCTCGATGTAAGAGTTATGCTTATGGGGCTAGAGCAAGTTGTGGTTAGGATCATGGTATGGGTTATGGAAATGCAGATCGATTTTCAGTGATTACGACAAAGGTAAGCTCGTGAGATGAGTGTTAATCGTTTTGTGCACGGTAGAACTTGCTTGTAAGTTGTGGTACCTACATGAGTTAGTGGTAACCGTAGCTAGTGGCCCGTTGTGTTTCTGTGTTACTAGTTACCTTATGATTAGGCATGGTAGGGTGTAAGAAACCTCTCAAAGGTTATCTGTTGTGGTTGAGTATGCGATGTGATTTTGGGGCGTGTTGAGGATTATGTACGTCATGAGCCATACTATGTCTAGAACCGTGTACTCAGGAATGGGGTATGGACGAGAACATAGTGGATGGGAGTGTAATAATCATCGGCCTAACGTATTTTGAACCTTTTAGACATAAATGATTTTGGGGTATCCCTTATCCTGTGGGGTGTCGTTGGTAGTCATAGTGATGCCGTGTGGCTTTGAAAGCCTATTTAATAACCCTTGTGTCCTTACCCTAGCGTGATGTTGATCCATGTTCTTTATTGAGGTTCGAGAGTTGAGTTATGGGTGTGTAAGCTTAGAAATGTGCTCAATGAGTTAATCATGAAGTCACAAGTGTGTCAGAATGTGTGTTGGTTTTGATTACAATTCTAGTGTGCGATGAGTACAGATCTTTTTGCGAGACGACGTGGTTGCTTTAGTGTCTCCCTTACAAGTGCTAAGTGCATAAATCTTGGATCAAAAGGGGTATGTAAATGTTTTTATACACGGATTGCAGAAGTGTGGATGATGTTCGTGTAGTTGTGGGAGTTATGGGTAACTCTAGGTGATAAGTCTCAGTTTTGACCTTCTCCAGTTGAGTGCTTTACGTTTTCTTTCATAGGCGTCCCTAAACCGTGAGCTCAAGACGGTAGTATGGCTATTGTTTACCTGTTGGGAATCGTGTTAGTGCAACGCAATCTTGTAAGGAGAAGCCTTGGGATGATGTGAATGGGTAGTGTTATGCCTTTATGGATACCTGATGATGGACCTGTGAAGGTGCGAGATGCGTCATTTGGGGTGTAAAGAAGTTAATGGTTATCGAAGTGTATGAACGGGGCTTGAACCTGAGAACTGAGTGGGACGAGTGGTATGATTATCGTGATTGGGGTCGACAACATTTGTATAATTGTAGCCGATGTTAACTCAAGGATAGATGGATAGTGTTTTCTTGAACTAAGTACTTAATGAGTACCTGGGATGTGATGGCGTTGAGTGAGAATTTTTGGTCGACCTTTTTCTTTAGGCGAAGAGAGATTTATCTTGTGAACGGTTATCATGTGTGAGCTGTTTTCTACTTGTGGGATGTGAATGTCGAGGTCTTTGATTGATTCTTGATTTGACTATTTTTTGAGAAGGTGAAAATCTTCGTGGACCTTGTACTCTTGTTGTTGTCCTTTGGATTGTGCCTTATGAACTCATGCCGCTGTGATTGAGCGATTGTAAGACTAATTTGTCATAGTTTCCCGGAGAGGTTTGTTCACTCTACCCCGTGAATATGTGTTTGGGTTTATATGGGAATGTTGACATCCTTAGCTCTTGTTAGAATGAGATTCTTGCTGAAGTTTTGATGACCGTGTTGTTCACCTTGTGTGGCCTTGGAAGCCTAGTATCAATTTTAGTTTGTGTTTTGTTGATGTTTGGAGCTACTCAATTTTCTCACAGTTGGTGATCGAATGCCCATTCGTGGTAAGGAGACAAGTTATAGACAATTGAGTTGAGGTTATCAAGAAAATGTGGTAAAGTCGTGAGTCATAAGAAATTTTGTGATGCCCCATCCTTGGGGCACATCAGGACAAATGTAAATATAAACATAGAGATATACTAACCATACATTCATATTTACATATGATAGTTATTACAAGATAAACAAGTTCTGAACTGTCCAAAATTACATAATTATTACAGTTTCATGGAGAAAATTTAAAAATCGCTAAGCATGGGAAAAACTGTACGTAAGAACAAAAGTAGAGATCTTGATTCCTCAAAATGTATCAGCTGGATCCATGTGGTCTTGGAATTCACCTTGTCCTTCCAACTCTTCTTCTCCCTCGGCGATGACTTTCTCAAAGAACTCCTCATCACCTGTGGCACGAATGCCATTAGCCAAAGCCCAGAAGCAAAACACTATAACCTTCTAACTAATCTCACGGCACAAAATTCACCGCAACACATACTATATAACACTCAGTACCGCTTATAGTCAAGGAGACAGACAAATTTATGATAGGATAGTAGATGAGTCAATAAACATGCGTGTATGAAATGCAGATACTCAACCCAATATGCACCCAGATTATAACAAGATTCCACACTGGAAATCACCAAAGTAGACTTGATGGGACTCTAATCACCAAACCTATTCTCGCCTCGTTGCGAATAGTAACCACTTCACCAGGCGTCATTCCACAGCCATTTTACTCAATGGCAATGGCGTGGGGTGGCAAATAACATCCTTATTCCAAATTCTGGCCAAAATTATATGCGCACAAAATCCACCTTAAGAACAAGAATGCTCGTTTGGTATCAACCCAAAGGCTAAATCATCAAACCAGGATGCTAGCATCGAACCCATGGTGCCCAACAATATCCATAAACCATTTCAAACACTGGGGATGCACCCAGGGTGTACAAGCCACAATCATTTTAAACACCGACGACGCACCCAAGGTGTATAAACCAAAGTATTTTTGAAAATGGCAACTAGGGACGCCCTAGACTTAGAATCAAGAACGACGATCTCAATACAGCCCATCCTAACAATGGTTTGTACATATGGACTCCAACAAGCTAGGATGCAAATGACAATGCTCATAATGTGTACCATTGATCTCATGTGCAAAGTTTATAGCATGGCATCAACTAGCATGGCAAGGTTCATGGTACAATTTGCAAAGCATAAGGCACAATTCTCAAGATATGATTCAAACATGATAGCATGAGTTCTAAATCATCATATATTCACTTAAGACACTAATCAACTAATTCAATTCAATCATCATGCAAAAACTCGGGCCTCATGGCAAAGTACTCAATCATACACTTAACAAATTTTAAGACCAAAAGTCAAGTATTAAATTAAAAGGACCGACAAGGTTTTTAGGTATCTAGACTTGGAATTAAGTTACGATTTTTATACACCATTTAGATAAAAATATTCTCTACAACTCTTATGTATAACACCAAGACCAAATCTTAATGCAAATTGGTGAACAATTCATATTAAGCAAAAACAGTTAAGCACTTTTCTCAAGATTTTACCAATAATTATTAGACGGTTTTACCACTTTTCCCAAGATTTTACCAGTTCAGCACTTTGGGGTCCATTTATAATAACCCGCCAAAGGTCATAGTCTACGGCTTGAATATAGATTCTCATTCTAGCCTTCCAATAATTATTATTTGTTTTATTGAACAAGGGAGGTCTATTGGTTGACTAACCATCAGATTGGATAGGTCCGATACTAGTGGTTGCCATAAAACTCTTAGACGGTTACGTCAAAAATAAGAGCTCAAGCTCTAATACCAAATGTTAGTTCTAGGCTGTTGGAGGCAATACTGCCAAGATCATTATTTTTGTAAAATAATTTTCGGTTAAAAATTAACTGGACGGACAAACGCCGAAACGGGCTTCAGATAAAAAATTTGAGGTCGAATGATCAAAAATAAACCCGTGCAACCAAAGTTAATTTAGAAGAATACCTTTTATCGATCTTTTCTTCAACTACGATTTAATTTCGAGTTGACGCTCCATTCATATCTTTTACCATATTCCCTTATGCGATCCTCGAACGTAGTGTGGGCTACGATCCTCCGAGAACTCATACCGGCAAAACCCTGATATATTTTTAAGTCTTGAAAGACAAAAATAATATACCAATAATGATAAAAGTCATTCTCTAACAGGTTCAGCCTACTCGTATATATATAGGGCTATAGCAGGGACTTGATAGTAATTATGAGTTAGACTTCTAGTGGAACACAGACACCTACTAGAGGTTTCTGCAATTATGGAAAGACATGCAGCGGTTTCTGAAATTTTCATAAAATACTGAATTATAGTTCACACCACTAAAAAACTATAATTGCACTATGACCCATAATTTCAAGACATTCTTGTATTGAGCTCCTGTTATTAAATGCTTACCATTTCTCTCCACGTTAAGATTCTCGATACCTACCAATTAAATTTAATTACTGACAATTTAATTTAATCGACATCTTGATATTTCTTGAGCCCTTCCGCTTAACTTATTTGACCGCCGATAATTAAATCCATCTGCAGGGTTTGGCCCAGTCAAAACTTATAAGCATCCTTAAGGGGGTATCGTCAATCCCAATTTTTCGGGATGTGAATTTCGTCAATAATTAATATTTGTCATATAAATAATACCGCTATCCAACTCACCGAGAATATAGACCCATAAGATCGCACCCTCTAATGAATCAAAACAACAAATATTAAATATATGAAAATCAATAATTATTTCAGGATTAAGAGGATAAGCACTATTCATAATAATCTTGGGGTGTGAATTAATTTATATAATCACTAGTTAGTACTAATTTAATTACCCCAAATGTCCCGTTCAATACACACAAAGTGTACTAGTACAGAGAGTCGGAACAATAGACAATGCTATTATCTGTTCCCCGTAACCAAGATAGACTTACTAAAACTCTGTGCCACAGTTGTACCGATGGTATGTCCATTTTCATCTAAACTGTGAATATAAAATTTATATTCTGCAAGAATCTAAAATCTGGTCTTCAGTGTGTAAGCCGTACTCTACACACCAGATTAAATACTATACAGAATATTAGACATTCATGCATAACAAAGAAATGATATGCATATATTACTCATAAAAATTCTCATAATATAGAAAATTAATTTTATTAAAAAATAAAATTAAATACTAAAAATATGGTTTTCAGTATACCAACCCTAGCAATCTCCCACTTATACTCAAAATCATACTACCATATATCTGACTCCCATGCCCTCTACGTGACTATCAAAAGTCTTAGTCGATAAGCTCTTTGTAAAGGATCTGCAAGGTTGACTCCTGATCCAAGCTCTCTATGTCTGACTGAAAATTTGAGTCTGTGTACCCCAAAGATACTAGATTGTCTGCCTGATAAACCAACATATAATCCTTAATCCTTTTTAGGTACTTGATTATATTATTTATCGCAGTCCAATGCTCCTGTCCTAGGTTAGACTGAGATTTGCTAACCATGCCAACGACAAAGCAGATGTCGGGTCTAGTGCAAAGCATAGCATACATGAGGCTTCTTACTGTCGTAGCATAATGAATCACCTTCATCTTCTCTACCTCATCAAGTATCTCAGGGCACTGATCCTTGGATAGAGTGATTCCATGCCTGAAAGAGAGAAACCCTTTCTTGGAATCCTACATGCTAAAACGAGCAATGATATCATCGATACACTTTGCTTGTGATAAGCCCAACATCTTTTGTTTTCGATCTCACATAAGCTTGATCCCAAGGATGTGACTGGCTTCTTACAAGTCCTTCATATCGAACTGCCCAGATAACCATACTTTAACCGTAGATAATGTCCCCACATCGTTTCTGATGAGCAAGATATCGTCTACATAGAGTACTAGGAAGATCACCACGCTTCCATTATCTTCTTGTACACAGGACTCATCCAGACTTTGATCAAAACCATAAGATTTTATAGCTTGATCAAATCGAGTGTTCCAAGACCTCGATGCCTGCTTAAATCCATAAATATATCTCTTAAACATGCACAGCATGTGCAACTGGCCCTTTGCAATGAATCCGTCTGGTTGTATCATATAGATACACTCGTCAAGACTTCCGTTAAGGAAACCTGTCTTGACATCCATTTGTCGAATTTCGTAATCAAAATGTGTGGCAATGGATAAGAGAATCCGGAGAGACTTAAGCATGGCTACCGGCGAAAAGGTTTCCTCATACTCGATCCCTTCTTTATGAGTGAACCCTTTAGCAACAAGCCTAGCTTTGAAGATTTTAACCTTCCCGTCTGCTCCTCTCTTCTTCTTGTAGATCCACTTACATCCAATGGATTTTATCTCTTCGGGTGGTTCTACAAGTTCCCAAACCTGATTGGATTACATAGATTCTATCTTTGAAATCATAGCCATTTGCCAAAGATCTTCATCTTTGTCTTGTAGTGCTTTATTGTAGTTACATGGCTCGGTATCCTGTTCTATTGAGATCCTGTCAAAAGACTCTCCCAAAAATATATACCGGTCGGATTGATGAACAACTCTCCCACTACGACGAGGCACTACCTGTGTCTGTGTACTAGCAGTAACAGGCTGTGCAGAATCTGAACCCGGTGCATCAGCACCCTGTTATTGATTTGCACCTGTCCCGATAATCCTCCCACTACGACTAGGTAATAGAATATCAGTGACTTATGATTCCTCTTCCGTTCTACTGGTATTTCTTCTCAGTTCTTCTAGAATAATTTTTCTTTTAAGCTTGTGATCCATAATATATTCCTCTTCCAAGAATCGTGCATTGGTGCTAACAATGACCTTCTGATCCTTAAAATTATAAAATAGACTACCCTTCATTCCCTTGGGATACCCCACAAAGAAACAGACTTTCATCATTGGTTCCAACTTACCAGCGTTCCCTTTCAGCACATGTGATGAACACTCCCAAATTCGAATGTGTTTCTGACTAGGCTTACGCCCGATCCACAATTCTGTGGGAGTAGAAGGTACTGACTTAGAAGGTACCAAGTTCAAAATGTAAGCCGTTGTCTCTAAAGCGAGTCCCCAAAACGAATCTGATAAACCTGAATAACTCATCATTAACCTTACCATCTCCATAAGACTCATATTCCTTCTTTTTGTTACACCATTCTACTGTGGAGTGCCAAGTGCAGTCAACTGGGATGTAATCCCCTCTTATGACAAGTAGTCCTTAAACTCTCCAAAGAGGTATTTCCCACCACGGTCAGATCGTAGTGATTTGATTCTTTTACCCAGATGCTTCTCCGCCTCCGCCTTGAATTCTTTGAATTTTTCAAAGCATTTAGACTTACGGTGTATAAGGTAAATGTAATACCTTGAGTAGTCATGAATGAAACTGATAAAGTACTCAAAGCCACCTCTAGCCCGGATTGTCATAGGACCACACACATCAGAATGAACCAGCTCCAACGGTTCTTTAGCTCTACAGCCTTTGACCGAAAAAGGCCTCTTGGTCATCTTACCCTCTAAGCAAGATTCACTAACTGGAAGTGCCTCCACTTCCAATGAACTCAAAGGTTCATTTGCTACCAGTCTGTTTATCCTCTTTAGATTAATATGACCCAAGCGTAAATGCCAAAGAAACGTTTGACTCATTAAAGAAGAAAACTTTCTCTTATATGGTAAATTAGATGTATTATTCGTTTTAGTTAGTTGTAGTGTAGGAGAGATTAGAGTAATAATATAAAGATCATCCACTAATGTATCAGAACAGATAACCCGTTTATTATCCTTAATAACCACAGAATTATTAAAATAAACTAAATATCCGTCTTTAGACAATCTAGAAAAGAAAACTAAGTTCCTTCTAATGACAGGTACATAAAGATAAATCTCTCAATATTAAAATCCGATCTCCACCAAAACTAAGAGTGACATCTCCTACTACAACTGCTGTTACCTTTGTATTATTGCCCATATGTAGGTAAATCTCCTCATCACTAAGTTGTCAGGTTTTCTGAAACCCCTGCAATGAATTGCAGACATGATTAGTGGATCTCGTATCTACACACCAGGTACCGATAGATAACACCGCTGAACATATTTCCACAGCTAGTGAACAAAAATTACCCTTTTTGTTCTACCTTCTGAGAAATACTAGACATAGCTTTTTCTAGTGCCGGGTCTAGTTGCAGTAAAAATATCTGCCTTTTGACTTTTTCACATCAATCTGTGGCCCACTAACTACCCTGAAAAATGTGTCTCCATGTTTCTGAACATTTTTTTTTTCATGCCTTTCGACCCCAAGGAAGAACATTTTTCTAAAACAGACACATTTTTAGGTATTGAAGGATTACCATTTGTAGTTAAAACTATATCTAAATCACATTTTTAGTCAACAAAATTTGGTCCCGTTAGTTTGTTTTCTTTGAGTATTGAAGAGAGTGGGCTGAAATCCATTTTAATTCTGAGAATCACATAATTAAATAAAACCATTAATTATGATGAGAAAAATTTTGAATTTATTTTAATTTGGTTCCCTCTACCATTTTAAAATTAATTCGCCAGCAGTCTGGTTACCCGAGAATAGCATACCACGATGGGTGGATATCTACTATTCTTCAAAAGATCAGACAAGTCAATTCTTTTTAATTTTAGTATCTAGGCAACAGACCATGCCAAATAAAATTAAATAGCTGAACATAGTTTCGGTCCAGTACATAATAGTAGTGACTCAGATGGAAATGATACTATTATATACAGCTAAGTGTTAACCATCACCTAATTCCAAATCAATCGCTTCGCAATGAACCCTTCAGATAGAGAAGTGATCCACACTAACAATTATCCAGAATTATCCATAAAAGAGATTTGTACTGGCGATACCGCAATTAATCTGTCCGATAGGGAGGAAGGCCTTACTGACAACACGCAGGGTTTAATTGCATCGCCTACAAACTGGTGATAGAGACCGCAGGATTTATCTGTCAATAAATTTTCTCTCCCACTTAGATTTTTAAAATATTTTTGAAGGTTATAAAAATTCGTTTGATTAAAATAAATTTATTAATTTCAAAAGTCACGCGATTTGAAAGAATTAAACATCTTCCCGTGTACACGATTTCAAAGATTCTAGTTTATCAAACCATCTTTCGAATGTCATACGATCTGAAATAATCAAATATATTTTCGTGTATACGATCCCAAATATTCTGATTTATGAAACTATCTTTTCGTGTTTAAATGTGTAACAAATAAAATTTAATAAATGCACAGTTTTTTCTCCAGTTTTTCAGTTAAGGTAGTGATTAAAGGCATTTATTTATTTTATTTTTCGTTCCACATTTTTCAAAAAATAATAATTTATTTTGATTAAATATTTTTCTATTTAATTAATTTAAAATTTGGAATTACTTCCCATATTTTTTCAAGATATCCGATTTTAAAAAAAAATCATCTTTAAACGTGATATTTTGTAAAAAATAAAATATCTAAAGTTTTTTATTTAATTAATATTAATTAATTAAAAGAACTTAAATTTATGTTTCATTACAAAATATTTTAATTAAAACCGAATATTCGAATTAATTAATTTAACAGAAAAAATAAAACAAATATTTATCATCCACGCAATTAAAATAAAAAAATAAATTAAATACAAGATAATAAAAAAAATATCCCGATTTTATGATCTGATTGAAACTCTAAATAGTTTCAGTCTCTTGTTCAAATATAAGCTTCCAGTCTTCCATTTATATCAGAACTCTTCGATTCTATCTGATAAATCATATTATAAATTTTAAGCCAACCGAAATTGCCACAGAAAATAGCTTGGAATTCTAAACTGTTTGGGATGCCTCAGCATGCTTGCGGTTTGGGCTTACGTGTTTTGGCGAAACACTGGTGTGTTGGTTCTGCATGGAAATTGCCGCTTGTTTCTTTGGATGGAAAAATTTTTCTTGGGAAAAAGCTTTGCCGAAATAGCCTTGGGAATAAATCGCATCACCAATGCCACATCAATTGTTGGAATAGTGTCGAACAGTGCTTTTGCAAACACTGAAATTGTTGCGCCACTTGCTGTGGTGCGTTTGAAACCAGCGATTGTGTTTTGCAACTTGCGCCGCCACTGTAGCTTGATGGGGAAAAGCCACTGTATTGATATTTGGAAGAAAACCCGGCGCCTCTACTGTGTTGGCTCCCCTTGGATTGCACCGAACAGTGCCTGTTCCGTTTGGGAATTGCCATGGCCAAAACAGCTTTAGGCTGTGTTTGGCTTGAAAAAACTTCCGAAGCCTCCCCTTAGCACCGAACAGTGTTTGAAAACACTAATCCCAACCTTCTGTGATTTTGCGTCAGCGGCTTTTCCTCCTCTTTTTTTTTAACCAAAAAGAAACTGTTTGGCCAGAAAAAAAAAATTACCGTAGCTTTAAACCACCGGAACCACCGCCGGTTGCCACCGCCAGCCACCACCGTTTCTTTTATACCAGTTCTTTTTTTTTCTAATAAACTAGAAAAAAAAAACTTAAAGAATATAAAATATTTTTTACATTGATCATATGCCTCCGTAAAGTTCACAATCAATCTAAAAAACTTAATCTATCACGGTCAACCGCTGTGATTAAAAAAAATGTAATTAATTATCATCCACGCAATCAATCAAACATGAAAAAAATAGATAATCATAAAATCAGAATTTAGAACGCCTGCAAAACAAAGTTATGACAGTTTTAAATCTACCTGGCCCCAATAAATCGTAAATAAAAAATAAATCGACTCTCATACCAATTGTTGAAGGCACTACTGTCAAGATCATTGTTTTCGTAAAACGATTTTTGGTTAGAAATTAACTGGACGAGCAAACGCCGAAACGGGCTCCAAATAAAAAATTTGACGTCGAACGATCAAAAATAAGCCCGTGCAACCAAAGTTAATTTAGAATAATATCTTTTGTCAATCTTTTCTTCAACTACGATTTGATTCCGAGGGTAAGCTCCAGTCAGATCTTCTATCGTATTCCCTTATACGATCCTTGAAGGTAGTGTGGGTTACGATCCTCCGAGAACTAGTACCAGCAGATTCCTGATATATTTTTAAGTCTTAAAAGACAAAAATAATATATCGATTATGATAAAAAAATCATTCTCCTACTGGTTCAGCCTACTCGCATATATATAAGGCTCCAGTAGGGACCTGGGGAGTAATTATGAGTTAGACTTCCAGTATAACACAGACACCTACTAGAGGTTTCTACGATTATGAAAAGGCATGCAGCGATTTCTGTAATTTTCATAAAATACTGAATTACAGTTCACACCACTAAAGAACTATAATTGCACTCTGA
>JAOTRH010122439.1:0-14703 GCA_034768845.1 Heliamphora exappendiculata
GTTCAGATAATGTACAGTACTTTGAGTCATCAATGGTTGAGATTTTCTCCATGAGATCAATAATATCGATGAGTTGGGTATTTGCGTTATTTATCCGATGATTGATAATCAATTGACGAAAACCACGTCCGATTTAGGTTGAGGACTTCCTCATCGTGTGCTTTGCTTATAGGTTTGATTATACTAAATCTGTACAGTGGATCTTCGGATCCGGCATGTCAAAATATTAAGCAGTGCAGATGCGAGGAATAGAGGATAATTAAATTGGATTGTCAGTAACCTAATTTTTTTATCAGGAATCCATATCTTAAACGTGGGGAGAATTTAGTGCATTTGATAATTAGAAACTCAAGATATAATTTGAGTTAGGGCCGGGAGTTCAGTCAGGACCTTTAATGGAATAAGTTCTGGTTCGTGCAAGAAAGGATCTAACTCGGGGACAGAGTTGGGGATATTCGGTTTTCTCGTACGGTTAGCCCGAGTCCTATACTTTCTCGTGATCCTTCACGTAGCTCACTATACGCACGGTTATTTTTTTATTGGTTTCGGTTATTATTTAGTTTAATTTGAATGACAGTTTTACCGCCGAAAACATTTAGGAATTAATTAAATTGTTGGAGGACGGTTTTGGAATTTAGCACACCTAGGGATTACTCCCTGGGTGGCCAGCCCTAATAGGGAGAAGATGGGTTTGTTTTATGTTAAGTTTATATTCCTTTTTATCCTTTTAGGAAAGTGTGGATATATAAACTTAATATAATATATTCTTTTAGATTATAAAAGAAGGCTTCAAAACAAAAAAAACCCTAATTTTCTCCTAACCTAGCCGCCACTCTCTCTCTCCCTTTTGGCAATTCATATTTTTCCTTTTGGAGATAAGTGTGAGTAAAAACCAAGGCAAGAATACACGAAGATTCGGATCGGTGCCCACTCGCCGGCATCGTCGCGTGCGTCAGGATATACGTGAGAAGATCGTTGGGTCGTCTCGGATCATTGTTCGGCATCAAAGAAACTTGTTCAAGTTTCTTGAAAGTATATTTAATCATAAAATATCAGATTATCTTATTGTTTTTCATGAAAATCGCACAACGTCGTTCTTCGAACCTTTTTCGCTGCGCGGCTCTAACATTAGCAACAAGTCTAGCTTTAAAGGTTTTAACTTTCCCGTTTACTCCTCTCTTCCTCTTGTAGATCCACTTGCATCCAACAGCTTTTATACCTTTGGGTGGTTCTACAAGTTTCCAGATCTGATTGGAATACATGGATTCCATCTATGAATTCATACCCCTTTGCCAAAGATCTGTATCTTTGTCTTTTAGTGCTTCATTATAGTTACAGGGCTCGATATCTAGTTCTGTCGGGATCTTGTCAAATGACTCTCCCAATAACATATACCGATTAGGTTGATGAGCAACCCTCCCACTACGACGAGGCACTATCTATGTCTATGTACTAGCACTAACAGGCTATATAGAATCTGAACCCTGTGCATCTGCACCCTGTTCTTGATCTGCACCTATCTCAATAATCCTCTCACTACGGCTAGGTAATGGAATATCAATGACTTGTGGTTCCTCTTCTGTTCTACTGGTATTTTCTCTCAGTTCTTCCTGAACAATATTACTTTTGGGCATGTAATCCATAATATAATTCTCTTCTAAGAATCGGGCATTAGTGCTAGCAATGACTTTCTGATCCTTAGAATTATAAAATAGACCACCATTCATTCCCTTGGGATACTCCACAAAGAAACAGACTTCTATCCTCAGTTCCAACTTACCTGCGTTCCCTTTCAGTACATGTATTGGACACCTTCAAATCCGAATGTGTTTCAGACTAAGCTTACGCTCGGTCAACAATTCTATGGGAATAAAAGGTACTGAATTAGAAGATACCATATTCAGAATGTAAGTCGCTGTTTCTAAAGCGAGTCCCCAAAACGAATCTGGTAAACCTGAATAACTCATCATTAATCTTACCATCTCCATAGGAGTCCTATTCTTTCTTTTTGCTAATCATTCTACTGTGGAGTGCCAGGTGCAGTCAACTGGGATATAATTCCCTCTGATGAAAAATAGTCCTTAAACTCTCCAAAGAGGTATTTTTTACCACGTCTGGATTGTAGTGATTTGATACTTTTACCTAGATGCTTCTCCGCTTCCGCATTGAATTCTTTGAATTTTTCAAAGCATTCAGACTTATGGTGTATCAGGTAAATGTATCCATACCTTAAGTAGTTATCAATAAAACTGATGAAGTACTCAAAACCACCTCTAGCCCAGATTGTCATAGGACCACATTTATCAAAATGAACCAGGTCCAACGGTTCTTTAGCTCTATAGCCTTTGGCCAAAAGGAGCCTCTTAGTCATCTTACCCTCTAAGAAAGATCACAGACTGGAAGTGCATATACTTCCAATGAACTCAAAGGTCCATTTGCTACCAGTCTGTTTATTCTTTTTAGATTAATATGACCTAAGCGTAAGTGCCAAAAAAATGTTTGGTTCATTAAAGAAGTAAACTTTCTCTTATATGGTAATATAGTTATATTATTCATTTCAATTAGTTGCAGTGTAAGAGAGATTGGAGTAATAATATTAAGATCATCCGCCAATGTACCAGAATAGATAACCCGTTTATTATCCTTAATAACCACTGAGTTATTAAAATAAATCAAATATTTGTCTTTAGCCAATCCATAAACGGAAACTAAGTTCCTTCTAATGGCAAGTATATAAAGACAATATCTCAATATTAAAATCCGATCTATACCAAAATTGAGAGTGACATCTCCTACTGCAACTGCTATTATCTTTGTATTATTACCCATATGCAGATAAATCTCCCCATCACTAAGTTGTCGAATTTCTTGGAACCCCTACAATGAATTGCAGACATGATTAGTGACTCCCGTATCTACACACCAGGTACCGGTAGATAACAACATTAAACATGTTTCCACAACTAGTGAACAAAAATTACATGTTTGTTCTATTTTTTGAGAAATACTAGACATAACTTTTTCTAGTACTAAGTCTAGCTGCAGTGAAAATATCTGTCTTTTGGCTTTTTCACACCAGTCTATAGCCCACTAACTATCTTGGAAAACGTGTCTCCCTGTTTCTGAACCTTTTTCTTCTTCATGCCTTTCAGCCACGAGGAAGAACCATTTTTCGAAATAGCCACATTTCTTGGTATTGAAGGAATACTATTTGTAATTAAAGTTATATCCAATTTAGATTTCCAGTCAACATAATTTAGTCCGGTTAATTTATTTTCTTTGAGTATTGAAGTGAGTGGGTTGAAATCCATTTTAATTCTGAAAATCACATAATTAAAAAATCGTTAATTATGATGAGAAAAATTTTGAATTTATTTTCATTTGGTTCCCTCTACAATTTTAAATTTAATTCGCCAGCAACCTGGTAACTGTAAATGCATGCCACGTTGGATGGACGTCTACTATCTATCATAAGACCAGATAGGCTAATTTTTTTTAATTTTACTCTCTAGGCAACTGACCATGCCAAGTAAAATTAAATAGCTGACATAGTTTTGGTCCAATATATAATAGCAGTGACTCAGTTGGAGATGATACTATTATATACAACTAAGTGTTAATCATTACCTAATCGCAAATTAATCGCTTCACCATAAATACTTCAGTTGGAGAAGTGATCCACACTAATAATTATCTAAAATTATCCCTAAAAGAGATTTGTACTGGCGATACTGCAATTAATCTATTCGTTAGGGAGAAAGTCTTTATTGCCGACACGCAGGGTTTAATTGCATCGCTTACAAACTAGAGATGGAGACCGCGAGATTTATCTATGAATAAATTTTCTCTCCTACTTAAATTTTTAAAATATTTTTTAGGGTTATAAAAATTCGTTTAATTAAAATAAATTTATTAATTTCGAAAGTCACACGATCTGAAAGAATCAAACATCTTTCCGTGTATACGATTCCAAATATTCTGATTTATCAAACTATCTTTTCGTGTTTAAATGCGTAAAAAATAAAATTTAATAAATTCACAATTTTTTCTCCAGCTTTTCAGTTAAGGTAGTGATTAAAAATATTTATTTATTTTATTTTCTATTTCACATTTTTTGAAAAATAATAATTTATTTTGTTGAAATATTTTTTTATTTAATTAATTCAAAATTCAAAATTAATTTTTACATTTTTCTAAGATATCTGATTTTAAAAAAAATTAATTTTAAACGTGATATTTTCACTACTACAATAATAGATAAAGATCTCACTTAAAAAATTATAAAAATCTCAATTTCTTATTGAAGCATGATTAAAAAAATAAAAAAAATATTTAGTCTCAGTTGCTCATATAAACTAAGATTATATGTATTTTTTTATCTCAGTTATTAAAAAAATAAAATAATTAATTAATTTTTTAATCTCAATTTTACTTATAAATGAGATTAAAAATAAGTGAAACATATTTAAATTTTCGTATTCGTCCCCCTCTCTCCCCAATAACAGTTAATCTCTCACCCTCAAGTCGCATAGCGGCGCTAGTCCCTCTCTATCGTCTTCAATCTCCATAGTCTCAGGTTCAATTCACCGCTCACGCCACTGCCGCTCACACCACCGTCGATTGGCGTCGTTGCTTACGCCATTGTCGATTGCCGTCATTTTGGTTCATGCCACTGCCGATTGCTGTCATGCCTCAAAATCCGAGGTCACATGAAAATCTACTAAACATTCATTTTATATGAAAATATAAGATTTCATACGTTGAAATCTACCTATTGAAACCAATGAAATACCCAACAAAGTGTATCTCTCATATATAAAAGACATACAATTCCAGCATGCATATAGTATATCGTCTTACGACGTACAAAACTTGCCTTCTGGAACAGGCATACCAAAAAGAAAAATTATAAAAGTCTTCCGCTACCGCGGGCACCACAAAAGATACTCCTCATCCACAGCATCACCTAAAAATAATTTTACAAAAAATTTCACCCGTGAGCCGAAACCCAATAGAAACAGATCATAAGCTGTAAAGTAGAAAAATATGGAACCATATGAGTGGGAGCAAAACTCAACCACAACCCAAAAAGGTTTTTTTTTTACAAACTCCAAGTTTTACCATCAGACTACACAAGTCTCCCAAAATAGCTTTATTAACATAAAACCCTATTTTCATCCTTCAAACCATGCGATGCAAATATTGCAAATAACCAACCATAGTTAAGAAAACTAGTAATCAAAACATTGTTATCTCACGGAATGTACCATCGTGGAAAAGAAGAACAATATAATCCTATGTACCGACTCCATCACAAGGGGATAGAGGTAACAACTATAGACTCCTGCCCATTATCTAGTTCCAGTATCCCTTAAGACCTACTAGGTAATGACAAGTTCTATACGGAGCACCACGACGTAAAAGCTAACTTTACGGGCGACAACCCGAGGGAAAAGAGCACCCACATCGACCTTCATTATGGGAACTACCCCGAAGGATAACAAAGGTACCTACACTACGCACGTTTCCAGACTTTTATCAAGGCCAACTCGTGCTAAATACCCATCATCCTGGTACATCTAGATAATCTTCTAAAAATCAAACTGTAGCATCAACTACAAAATCTTTTCGCAAATATACATTATACGTGTATATAGATCCATCCATCAGCATGGAGATCAACAGACATTTCAAAATTTTTTTCCCAAAAGCAGTTATACAACACATATATAAACAAAAGATCCAATCCATGAAACCATAGAGATCAAACCAAAACATGTAAAAATATATTTTTATCAAAACGTTTTAGAAAGTGAGCCTCAACCCTAAGGGATAGCTTCAAACCTCTAATAAACACGTTTCTCCCAAAAAAAATTCATAAAAACCTCCTTTACAATCCATCCTTTACCCAAACAAACCACCCAAACCATTAAAACAAACACCAAACACTCACACAGGAATTCAGTCGACTGGCCCAAGCCCCCAGTCGACAAAAATGCTCACTGGAAAAGAGGAACCAAACCAGAAGGAATTTCAGTTGACTGACCTCACAAGTCTAGTCGACTGAACTCAAGGCTTCAGTTGATTGAACCAGCCCAAAAATCGTTTTTGAGCTACGATTTTGTCTCCAAGCCTCAAATTAAACCCCCCAAACACACATCAAACACCCTTAAACATCAGCACACCCAAGCCTCACACCAACATCTCGAAAAGAAACCCTCAAATCACATTTCCATCAACCGAAAATGCCAAAAAATAGTTTTTAACCCAAAATCGGATCTAAAACATAAATCTCTATTTCATGCGTTTTTAAATGGTAGAAAAGCATAAGATTACATATAGCACCCTTAAACAGTAGTAAAATCTAAGATCCTACCTCGTTGGGTCAAAAACCTGATGTCTCAATTTACGTGCAATTCTGAGCTTCGTCGAAATCAGATTCCGTCTGGACGGATGCGCAAACCACGAAACCAAAAGTAAGGATCCGCTGTTGGATCATTGAAAATTGAGCTCCGAGCCACCGAGAAGTTAGAGAGAAGGCAAAGAGAATTTGAAAGAAACTTAGGAGTTAAGTTTTGAAAATATTTTTTGAAAATATCTAACTCCAGATATTTATAGACCTCCAAAATATCTTTTTTTTTTAATTTTTGAAATTCGCACAGAAACTTCCTACAACCCCGAAAAATAACCTCGCATGCTTATTTTAACCAAAACACGCATCAAAACCCATATAAGCATATCAAAGAAAAAATGCCAAAAAAGGCGTCAAAACACCTAACATGCATATATATCAAAAAACAAACGGTACAGGGTCTCACAACTCTCCCCCCCCCCCCCCTTAAGAAATTTTACCCCAGAAATTCACTACAAGGTCATGAGGTGAACAACTCTGGGTATCTCGCACGAACCCCAAACTCAAGCTCCCAAGTCGCTTCTTCAACCCCATGATGAAGCCACTGAACTTTGACATAAGCAATCATTCTCCCTCGCAACATCTGTTTCTTCGTATCCAGAATCTTCACAGGACGCTCCTCATACGTCACATCCTCATCAACCCGCAACTCAGTCCAATCTAACACATGAGGCGAATCCGGTTCATACCTCCGAAGCATAAAAACGTGAAAGATGTTGTGCACAGATGCTAACTAAGGCAGCAAAGCTAGACGGTATGCTACCACCTCAATTCTTTTCAGGATCTCAAACGGTTCGATAAAACATGGTGATAGCTTCCCACTATGGCCAAATCTCATCAACCCTCTGCAAGGTGAGACCTTCAAAAACACATGATCTCTCACAGCAAACTCTAACGGTCTCCTCCTCTGATCAGCATAACTCTTCTAGCGGCTCTGAGCTGTCACTAGTCGCTAACGAATTACTGTAAACACCTCTCTTGTTTCCCGCACTAGGTCAGGCTCCAAAACAGCGGTCTCTCCCACCTCTGTCCAATAAATAGGCAATCTACACGACCTACCATACAAAACCTCATACGGTGCCATCCAAATACTGGACTGATAGCTGTTGTTGTATGCAAACTCTGCCAATGATAGATAATCCTCCCAAGAACCCCAAAAATTAAGCACGCAAGCTCTCAACATGTCCTCCAAAATCTGAATGGTCCTCTCAGACCGACCATCAGTCTGAGGATGAAAAGTTGTACTAAAAGTCAAGCTCATCTCCAAAGCCACATGAAGACTCTGCTAGAAGCGCGATGTAAAGCGCGGGTCTCGATCAGAAATAATAGTCACAGGTACTCCGTGTAGTCGGACTATCTCCTGAACATACAACCTACCCAATCTGCCCACCGAATCTCTCACTCGAATGGGAAAAAATGTGTTGACTTCGTTAGCCTATCCACTATAACCTAAATAGCACCATGTCCCTACGGCGAGCGTGGAAATCCTGATACAAAATCCATAGTGATGTTCTCCCACTTCCACTCAGATACAGGCAATGGCTGCAACAATTCTGTCGGTCTCTGATGTTCTACCTCTACTTGTTGGCAAGTAAAGTAGCGAGAAACGAATCAGTTTACATCCCTCTCCATTCCCGTCCACCAGAACTGACGGCGTAGATCGTGATACATCTTAGTACCCCCCGGATGCACTGCAAGACATGAGTGATGAAACTCATGTAGCACCTCAGCACGGCATGACTCTGGCACAAACAACAGCCCTGACAACTTCAGACTCTGATCTGAACTCACCACCCATCCTGCTGTATCTGTCCCACTAGCAATGCAGTCCAGTATCATCTGAGCCTCCTGATCGGTCCTCTAAGCCTCTAACACACGTGCAACTAAAGCAGGTTGTGAAGCAATTGCATATAGGGTTGAACCTCCCTCTGTCTCCCTGAGACATAAATCAAACTCCCCAACATTTGTAAGCATAATCCATTCTCGTATAGCCACAGAAGCTAATGAGCCATAAGACTTCCTACTAAGTGCATCTGCTACGACATTTTCCTTACCCGAATGGTACTACAAATCAAAGTTGTAGTCTTTCAACAACTGCATCCATCGTCGTTGGCAAATATTCAAGTCTTTTTGTAAAAATAAGTACTTTAGGCTCTTGTGATCAGAGAAGACCTCGAAACGCTCACCATAGAGATAGTGACGCCATGTCTTCAACGCAAAGACCACGGCTACCAACTCCAGATCATGTGTTGGGTAGTTCCACTCGTGTGTCTTCAACTGTCGAGAACCATAAGCTACAACCTTGCCTTCCTGCATCAGAACACAACCAAAACCCTCATATGAAGCGTCACAGTACACTGTGTAACCCAAACCTCACTCAGGAATAATCAGCACTGGCGTACTGGTCAATCTCCTCTTCAGCTCCTGGAAAGCTAACTCACAAGACTCGCTCCATACAAGCGTGACTCCGTTCTGAGTCAAACACGTCATCGCTGTTGCAAGCCTAGAGAAGTCTTTCACGAATCGCCGGTAATAACCTTCTAGACCCAAAAAATTACAGATCTCAAAAATATTCTTTGGTCACTGCCAATCCGTCACTGCATTAGTCTTCGACGAGTCCACTGATTCTCCATCCTTTCACACCATGTGCCCAAGGAATCTCCCCTCTGTCATCCAAAACTCACACTTCTCGAACTTCACATATAAGCGATGTTCTCTCAAAAGTTGTAGAATAACATGCAGATACTTCTCGTGCATCTCCCTCGTGGGTGAATAGACAAGAATGTCATCCACGAACACAACCACAAAACTGTCCAAATAAGGGTGCATGATATGGTTCATCAGACCCATAAATGTAGCAAGGGCGCTCGTCAAATCGAATGGCATAACTAAAAACTTGTAGTGACCATAATGAGTTCAAAATGTAGTCTTCGCTATGTCCTCATCCTTGATTCTTAGCTGATGATACCCTGACCTCAAGTCAATCTTTGAAAAGCAACGGGACCCCCTCAACTAATCAAACAAGTCATCAATCCTCGGCTTCGGATACTTGTTCTTCACTGTTACCTCGTTCAACTTCTTGTAGTCTATACATAACCGCAACGAACCATCCTTCTTCTTTGCAAAGAGCGCTGGAGCTCCCCACGACGATGTACTCCAACGTACAAACCCCTTGTCAAGCAACTCTTGCAACTGTACCTTGAGTTATCGCAACTCAGCAGGTGCAAAGCGATACGATGGCATAGAGATAGGGGCAGCTCCCGGAACATGATCGATGGAGAACTCCACATCTCGGCTCGGTGGCAACTCGAATAGATCGTTAAGAAAGACATCCAGATAGTCACACACCATAGGGGGTAACACTCCTCGAACCCTAACTAGTTCATCCAACCTGAGCGCAGAAAAGAGAGAACCAAAATTTCCTCGAACCGAGTGACACCTGACATAGACATCAGGCCCTCATCCCATTCAACCATAAAGAAGAAGTTAGCCTCCAGCGTACAGATCAACACTCTCCATCGCTCACAATCTATAAAGACACGGTAGGTAGTCAGCCAGTCTATCCCTCGGATGACATCAAATGTGGTCATGTCTTGAATGATAAAATCAAACACTAAACAACAACCGACGACTCCTAACTCACAAGACCTGCAAACTCTACTCAACACCACATTCCCACTAACAAGGGTCTCTACACTCAATGCACTACCCAACGAGTCTATCCGTAACCCCAATGCAGATGCAAAAGCAGAAGAGATAAAAGAATGTGATGCTCTTGTGTCGATGAGAACACTGGCCCATGATCTAAAGACTAGAAGAGTATCTCTGATCAGGGCTAGAGTAGCTACAGCATCAGGTCCAATTGGTGTCTTAGAAGCACCGGGATCAGCAAGTACATAAGCCTTGGCCTGTGGTAGTCTGGTCTGCCCACCATAACCCTGAGTCGATGGTTGTCTCACCGACTGCGCTGAAGCACCTCCTTCTGTAAATGTAGACGTCTGAGCCCTAGGCTGCTGCGGAGCTTGTCGCCTCTGTACTGATCAAGTAGTTGGTGCTCCTGTCACACCATGGGCATTCCCTTCTCTGGGACATTGTTTGCGAAAGTGCCCGGATTGACCACACCCAAAATAAATAGGTGGGTCTCTCGCCTGTGACTGGATGGACGCTAAACTCTAAGCCTGGCCCTTCTACTGGCACTCAACTGCACGATGTCCCAACTATCCATAGTGATAACAGATCAATCCTCTCTGCTCTGGCCTTCCTGTCGAAGCCACTGAAGGTGTAGGTATAAATGACTACGGCTACGACGATCCGACAAAACGAGAACTAGGTCCAGACAACCTTTAGCACTTTTTCCCGCACCTCTGGAACTGTGCATCTCCGCTGCCCTTCTGGCTCCCGCTCTCTCTAATCCTGCGGCTATCTGCCAACGAGTTCTCGACCCGGATAGTAGCTTCCACCAGCTTGATGTACACCTCCACATCTAGAGCTGCAACTCTATCCTTAATAGTAGGTCAAAGTCCCCTCTCAAAGCTCCGAGTGCACAACTCCTCTGTAGATACCATCTCAGGTGAAAACCGCGACAGATTCGCGAACTTGGCCTCATACTAGAACACAGAAAGGTTCCCCTGAACAAGGGAGAGGAACACCTCTCGGTAAGTATCCCTCGAAGATCTTGGGAAATACTTCTCCAAGAAGACTCTCATGAAAGCAGCCCACGTGTCATCTATCGTGGTCTTGGCAAACTTTCACCACTCTCTAGCATCTTCTCGCAGTTGAAACGGCGGCAACTTTACACGCAGAGCATCCTCCTCAATATCCAGAGTATCGAAAATCATTGTGGTCACCTCCAACCATTCAGTAGCTACCTTAGGGTCCGGCTCCCCAAAAAAGGTCCGAGGATCCAACCGCCGAAACTCCCACATGGCCACAGAAGCCCTTGGCTCCGGAACCCGCACACTAACCCTGGTAGCTTCAATCATCGCTCGCATAGTGGCCAACATCTCCTAGACGACATCAGCGCTGCCAACATTAGTACCACCCACTTATTCCTGTGGGGCAGGAATGTTTCCTTCTTCTGGAACCTGAGCATAAGAATAAGCATGCCCTCGGCCACAGCCTCGGCTCCGTCCCCGCACTCCCCGCATGGACATAATTCTATAGGAAGCAATATAACATGATAATCTTTCCTACAACATGCTACTACGTAACATAAACACTTAATCATGTTATCACATAGCCACTTAAGATCATGTAAACACGTCTCCCATACCGAGGAGAACTAACAAGATAGAATCGTTAAATTGGATAACGTATTCAGATTCCCTGCTAGAAAACACATCAGCCAAATGAGTTTCTAACTTGGCTTCCAAACTTGTTATTCCAAACGCACTGAGATAAGACTCATCAATTCTAAGATTCAACCTCCATACCCACATATACACAACCTTCATGCTCAGAAAGCTATTAACATGTTATAAATCAACGTTTAAACATATGCAAGCAAGCATACATAATCAACCTCACCACGCGATAAAAATCTTTTCCTATGGCTCTAAGGTATTCGAACCCAGAGCTCTGATACCAAGTTGTCAAGTCCCAAAACCCAAGTTCATGTGAAAATTTACCAAATATCCATTTTATATGAAAATATAAGTTCTCATACATTAAAATTCGCCTGTTGAAACCAATGAAATACCCAACAAAGTGTATATCTCATATATAAAAGATATATAATTCCAACATGCATATAGTATATCGCCTTATAGCGTACAAAACTTGTCTTCAGGAACAGGCATACCAAAAAAAAAAACTATAAAAATCTTTCGCCACCGCAGGCACCACCAAAGCTACTCCTCATCCATAGCATCACCTGAAAATAATTTTACAGAAAATTCTATCCGTGAGCTGAAGCCAATAGAAACAGATCATAAGCTGTAAAACTGGAAAATATGCAATCATATGAGTGAGAGCAAAACTCAACCACAACCCAAAAAGGTTTTTCTTTTACAAATCCTAAGTTTTCCCATCAGACTACACAAGTCTCCCAAAATGGCTTTATTAACATAAAACCCTATTTTCATCATTCAAACCATGTGATGCAAATATTGCAAATAACCAACCATAGTTAAGAAAAAGAGTAATCAAAGCATTATTTCCTCACGGAATGTACCATCGTGGAAAAGAAGAAGACTATAATCATATGTACCGACTCCATCACAAGGGGATAGAGGTAACAACTATAGACTCCTGCCCATTACCTAGTTTCAGCATCTCTCAAGACTTGTTAGGTAATGACAAGTTCTATACGGAGCACCACGATGTAAAAGCTAACTTTATGGGTGACAATCCGAGGAAAAAGAGCACCCACACTGACCTTCAGTACGAGAACTACCTGTTGGGAATGTATACTAAAAAGTTACGCTTTTTATGAATTTTATTCTGGGTCCCTGGCATTTTAACGAGAAACATTTGAGATGATTTTGCATTTATGATTTTATATTTATATTTGTGATATATGAATGCATTGTCCGTATATTCTATCCAGTATTTGACTTTGTGCATGCTGCACGGTAGATTGGGTCATAGGTTCTGACAGATTATATAGGTAGGCTCACAAACGCACCACTGCAGAATTTCAATACTTTAAAAAAAAATTTAGGCCACTTCGACATCGTATTTTGACACAATTCTTTTTGGAGATTATTGTGTGAGAAGAAGCAAAAAGGAGGAAGGAAACTTCAATCGAAATCGGTTTTCACACATCGTGATCGTCGTAGTGCGCCCGGGACATACGTGAGAAGGTTGCAAGGTCGTCTTCAACGTATTCGGGATTTCTTGAAACTTGTCAAAAAGTTTTAAAAAATTCCGAATACATTGAAGACGACCTTGCAACCTTCTCACCTATGTCCCGAACGCACTACGACGATCACGATGTGTGGGCACCGATTCTGATTGAACTGTTCTTCTTCTTTTTAGTTTCTTCTCACACAATAATCTAAAAAAAAAACTACTTCAAAGTTCGGTGCGCAGTGGCACCACAGCAGAATTTTGGTGCTTTGAGGATTTTTTGGGGCCACTTCGACATCGTATTTTGACGCAATTCTTTTTGGAGATTATTGTATGAGAAAAAATCAAAAGGAGGAAGAACACTTCGATCGAAATCGGTGCCCACACATCGTGATCATCGTAGTGCGTCCGAAACATACGTGAGATGGTTGCAAGTTTGTCTTCAATGTATTCGGGATTTCGTAAAAATTTTCAATAATCTCCAAAAAGAATTGCACTAAAATACGATGTCGAAGTGGCCAAAAAAAATCTTCAAAGTACCAAAATTCTACAGTGGTGCCAGTGTGCACACCAAACTTTGAAGTAGTTTTTGACCCCTTTGTCGTCGTCGTCGAACCGCAACCGAACCACCATCGGATAGCCAATGGACAACTTTTATTTTAGTAAAAAAATTGCATCAAAAAAGATTCCCGAAAGCCCCAAAAACGAGCCCCAAAGTTGGCGCCCTGCTACTGCCTCATGCCGCTGCCGCCGCCTCCTTTATTCCTTTTCGTCTCAATTTTGATTCTCGTTTTTCGTGATACTATTACATCAAATATCCAAAAAAATAGAATGAAATAATATATTACATCGCCAAAAACCTATACCCCATGTAGAAGGGTTGGGTGTTAAGTGTGTTCTTACATGGCTTTGAGTATAAGTAGGAGATTGTTGGAAAAGGTAGGCTTATTGCAAAAGGGTTTACTCAGAAAGAAGGGTTCGATTTTGAGGAAACCTATTCGTTGGTGGCTATTCTTAAGTCCATTCGGATTCTTTTATCAATTGCTGCTCATCTCGATTACGAGATTTGAAAAATGGACGTCAAGAAGGCATTCCTTAACGAAAGTCTTGACGAGAGCATCTATTTGACTCTGTGCGTGTTGCACGAAAGATCGAGTCATAAGTTCTGACAGATTATACAAGTAGGCTCACAATCGCAATGGACCGGATATTCCATTGGTACGATTGTAGTACATCATTATAGTAGCTGGTCTTGGCTAGGTCGAATGGATCGCATTCAGGTTTTAGAATTTCGATGTTCGAGCTCGATGTGTTAGTACACTTGGAGTCTATTGGGTGGGATCAACGGGATAATCGATTCTATACTAACTATATGAATTGATCCACATCCTGTATTATCATGTATTGCATGAACTCTTAATCTCAAAGTGATTGATTAATTGTGTTTAGATGATGTACAGTACTTTGAGTCGTCAATAGTTGAGATTTTCTCCATGAGATCA
>JAOTRH010122450.1:0-14702 GCA_034768845.1 Heliamphora exappendiculata
AACCACTATAAACCGCTGGTGTCTGGTTCTATTTCTCTATCCCTCATCTTTTAATATTTGCATTGATTATATAATTGTATATCTTGCTTTATTGCAATATTAAAAGATATCTGAAAATACTTTTTAAATTGATTTTTTTTAAAAATCCAATTCACCCCCCTTCTTGGATTGCCTAGATCTAACATATATATATATATATACACACACATAACACACACGCACACTCACACACCCGAACACACGACACACACACTCTCAGTACTTGTATACATTCACTATACACAGAGCATTACACTTGGTACAGTACATGAGCAAAAGAGCGAAGGGCAAGAGAGAGAGAGAAAACAACACAGAGAGAGAGAGAGAAGGGATAGAGAGCAAAAAGAGAGAAAGGGAGACAGAACAGAGAGAGAGACATAAAGGGGGAGAGAGATGAAGAGTAGCAGAGACCGGTGGTAGTGAAAGCTAGTGGTGACCGGAGTGGCGCCGGTGGTGAGTGGTTGGTGGCGGTGGCGGTGTCGATGTACTGCGATGGGGGGTGGGGTTTCGTCTTCAGCTTCAATTCGAAGCTTTGGAAGAGCTTATGGCTTCTCTGATTAACATATAATATATATATAATATTATTATTATGCTCAGAGTATCCTTAAGAAGAATTTGGGAAGTTTCTCTTGTATACGTAAAAGCCATAGTTCGGTTTGATATATATAGGCACGACGCTAGGACAGGTGTCTCAGTGCAAGCTTAACGCAATTTGAGGCTGCCAAATGTACGATAGCTTGGACTTTATACACCATAAAATTTTTGATGTAAAATTTTTTATTCGAAAAAAATACAAAAAATTTAGATATTAACTTTTAATGTATTTTCATAAATTATTGTATAGTTAAACTATTTGTTAGGATTTTTTATTTATTTAATATTTTTCATTGTGGTTTATTGATTACTAGTATTTTCAATAGCTGTAAAATTGTAGTCCTAGAAAATCCTCAAAATTTTAAGATAAGTTTGTTATGTTATTTTATAATTTACCATAGTGTTGAATTTTGCAAGAAAAAGTTCTAATTAATAATTGTTTCGATTCTTTAGTAATAAATATAAAATTTTGGATTTAAATTTCAAATTTTAACATAAGGTTTTACTAAATTATTCTAGGTATGTTATTATTTATTTATTTATTTTATTTATTTTATTTATTTTTATTTTTTTTATCGAGTGTCACAACAAGTCAATGTTTGCCTCTCTCATGCCCAAAGATGGTGAATTTGTGACATTTAGAGACAATAGTAAGAAAAAATCATAAGAGTTGGCAGTATTGGTAAAACTCCTTCCCTTTCTATTGAAAATATTTTGCTTATTGATGGTTTGAGACATAACCTTTTAAGCATAAGTCAGCTTTGTGACAAGGGTCACAAAGTTATCTTTGATCATTCTAAGTGCATCATTGAAAGTACCACCGACAACAATGTTATTTTTTAAAGTCATATACATGAAAATGTATACACTTTCAATCTCAACAAGCTGTCAAAAATGAAACAAAATGTTTAGCATCCTTGAGTGATAACAGTTGGCTATGGTATAGAAGGTTTAGACATGCTCGTATGAATTTGATTTTAAAACTTTTGAAAAAGGAGTTAGTGGTTGATTTGCCTCAACTCAAATTTGAAAAAGATAAAATTTTTGATGCATGTCAACAACGCAAACAAGTTAGAAGTTCTTTTCAATAAAACAAGTCCATGTGTAACAAGTTAGTCCAATAAGGATTCTTAGTCTTGGAGGCAAGAGATATGCATTTATTGTGGTTGATGATTTTTCTAAATACACTTGGGTGTTATTCGTAGCTCATAAGGATTAATCTTTGCTACTTTTTCAAAACTTTCTCGGAGGATTCAAAATGAAAAAGGTTTTCAAATCACAAGTATCAGAAGTGATCATGGTAGAGAATTTGAAAAGAAAAATTTTAAAAAATTTTGTGATAAAAGTGGTATAGACCATAACATCTCTGCTTCTAAACCCCTAAACAAAATAATATTTTTGAGAGGAAGAATAAGACCCTTGAAGAAATGGCCAAAATCATGCTCTGTGAAAATAATCTATCAAGATACTTCTAAGTCGAGGCTATTAATACAGCTTGTTACGTTGTGAACAGAGCCATGATTCGAGCTTCACTTAAGAAAACTCCATATAAGCTATGAAATGGAAGAAAACTCAACATCAGTTATTTTCGTGCTTTTAGATGTAAATATTTTGTTTCGAACAATAATAAAGAATTTTTGGACAAGTTTGATGCAAAATCAGATGAGAATATTTTATTCGGTTATTTTATATCTAGTAAAGCCTATAGAGTATTCAACAAAATGGCCCTAGTTGTTAAAGAATCTATTACTGTTGTATTTGATGAGGCTAACCTGGGTTATTCTAAGAAATTTTGTGAAGATAACATTGTTGACATAGAAAAGGGTCTTGAAGATATCTTCATCAAGGAACATGAAAAGCCAAATCAAGAAGAGCAGACCAATGTGCAGCAAAATGCAAACCAACATGCTACATGTCCCTCAAACCAAAGAAATTTTGATCTTTCCAAGGAATAGAGGTAGGCTCATGGTTATCCAAAAAATTTGATCATTGGTGACCCAACTCAAGGTATAAAGACTAGATCCTTTCTACATAATATTTGTAGTAATTTAGCATTTCTTTCCCAATTTGAACCAAAATATTTTGAGGAAGTTCAAAATGATGATTTTTGGATATTGACTATGCAAGAAGAGCTAAACCAATTTGAAATAAACAAAGTTTAGACTTTAGTCCCAAGACCTAAGGATCACTCTATTATTGGTATAAAATGGAGTTTTAAAAATAAAATAAATGAGAATGAAGCAATTTTAAGGAACAAACTTTATTGGTAGACCAAGATTATAATCAAGAAGAAAGCATCGATTTTGATAAAATTTTTGCAGTTATGGCTTGACTTGAAGCCATTGGGATGTTGCTTACTTTTGTATGTTTTAAAAATTTTAAACTTTATCAAATAGATGTCAAAAGTGTCTTTCTAAATGATTTTATCTTAGAGGAAGTCTTTGTAAACAACTTCCTAACTTTGAAAATCCAAACTTCCCAAATCATGTTTTCAAACTCACCACGGCTCTCTATGGTTTGAAGCAAGCACCAAGAGCTTGGTACGAAAGGCTAAGCAAATTCTTGATTGAAAATGAGTTTTCAAGGGATAAAATTGATATAACTCTTTTTATCAAGTCTAAAGAAAGATATATGCTAGCTGTACAAATTTATGTAGATGACATTATTTTTGGCTCAACTAATGAGATACTCTACAAGGATTTTGCTAAGTATATGTAGGGAGAATTTGAAATTAGCATGATAGGAGAGCTCAACTACTTCCTTGGACTTCAAATCAATATAACTCAAGAAGGAATATTCATAAATTAGTCCAAGTACACTAGAGACTTGTTGAGGAGATTTGACATGCTTAATGAAAAACCTATGGGAACTGCTATGTTCCCTTCAACAAAACTGGACAAAGATAAAAATGGTTAGGCAGTAGAAGAAAAGAGATATCGAGGTATGATTTGTTCTCTGCTTTACTTAACTGCTAGCAAATCAGATATTATGTTTAGTGTATACATGCGTGCTAGTTTTCAAGCTAGTCCTAAGGAACCTCATATGACTGCTGTTAAGCACATCTTTAGATACCTCTTGGTACAAAAAATCTAAAATTATTCTATCATAGAAGAATAGCCTTTGAATTATTTGGCTATTCTGATGCATACTTTTCTTGTTGCAAAATAGATAGGAAGAGTACTAGTGGAACATGCTAACTCTTAGGATACTCACTTATATCTTGGTTTAGTAAGAAACAAAACTCAGTAGCCTTATCTACAGTTGAGGATGAGTACATTGCAGTTGGTAGCTACCGTGTACAAGTTCTTTGGATAAAACAACAACTGGAAGACTACGTATATGCTTAGATTACATTTTCATTAAGTGTGACAACATTACTTAGTACCATAAATATATCCAAGAACTCAAGTCAACACTCTAGAATAAAGCACATATAAATCAGACATAACTTTATAAGAGATCATGTTCAAAAAGGGAATATAGAACTTACAAAAGTATGACACCTGGTATTTAAAATAACAGAAACAATAAATAAAATTTAGATTATAAAAAGATGATATTATATTATAACAAAAGAATAATGACAAAATAACTTATCAAAAATGTGACGCCCCGTCCTCTGGGCATGTCGGGACATACACAAATATAAATATAGGGATATACTAGCCATACATTCATATTTACATACGATAGTTGTTACATTATAAACAAGTTCTGCACTGTCCAAAATTACATAATTATTACAGTTTCACCGAGAAAATTCAAAAATCGCTAAGCATGGAAAAAACTGTATGTAAGAACAAAAGTAGAGATCTTGATTCCTCAGAATGCATCAGTTGGATCCATGTGCTCTTGGAATTCACCTTGTCCTTCCAACTCTTTTTTCTTCTCAGGAATGACCTCCTCAAAGAACTCCTCCTCACCTGTGACACAAATGCCATGAGCTAAGAGCCAGAAGCAAAACACTCTAACCTTCTAACTAATCTCACGGCATAAAATTCACCACAAGACATATCATATAACACCCAATACAGTTTACAGTCAAGGAGACAGACAAATTTATGACATGATAGCAGACAAGTCAATAAATATATGCATATGAAATGCAGATGCCCAACCCAACATGTACCCATATTATAATAGGAATTCAACGCTAGGAATCGCCAAAGTAGACTTGATGGGACTTCGATCACTAAACCTATCCTTGCCTCATTGTGAATAGTAAATGCATCGTCGGGCGTCATGCCACAATTATTTTACTCAATGGCAACGGCGTAGGGGCGGGTAACCAATTATCAGCCATCCTTATCCGGGCCAACAATCCCCACCGTAAGAACCAGGATGCTCGTTTAGCATCAACCCAAAGTCTAAATTATCAAAATCGGAATGCTAATGATGAACCCATGGTGCCCAACAATCTCCATAAACCATTTCAAGCATCGGGGATGCACCCAAGGTGTATAAACCAAATCTGTAACACCGAGGACGCACCCAGGGTGTACAAGATAAAATGTTTTCAAAAATGGCAACTAAGAACGCCCTAGATTTAGAACCAAGAAAAATAATCACAACACATCCCATCCCAACAACGGTTTGCACAGATGGACTCCAACATGCCAGGATACAAATGACAATGTTCATGATGTTTGGTATGGATCTCAAATACAACCATCTATAGCATGGCATCAACTAGCATGACAAGATTCATGGTATAAGGCGCAAAGTATAAGGTACAAGTATGTGAAGCATGAGCTACAATTCTCACAATATGATTCAAACATGATAACATGAGTTCTAAATCATCATACACTCACTTGAAATACTAATCAACTAATTCACACTGATCATTGTACAAAAACTTGGGTCTCATAGTGAAGGGTACTCAAACATACACTTAACAAATTTTAAAGCCAAAAGTTAAGTATTAAATTAAAATGGCCAACAAGATTTTGGGGCATATAGACTTAGAATCAAGCTATTATTTTTATACACCATTTAGATAAAAATATTTTCTATAACTCTCATATTTAACACCAAAGCTAAAACCAAAACCTAAGGCAAATGGGTAAACAATTCATATTAAGTAAAAATGGTTCAGCACTTTTCTCAAGATTTTACCAAAATAATACTTCTGTTGGTCTCGATTTTGGGGTATCATTTCAAGTCCAAATGAGCCATTTTTTAGTATGTTCTAGTTCAACAAGTCCCCTACAAGTTTCATGTTTAGAAGTAAGGGCAGTTTTTTGGAACAAGTTAGACTTTCTGGCCATTTTAGAAAATAGGTTCTGTCAGCCGCCAAAACTCAGCAGAGCCAGTTTTGGACAGAGGGTTTGAAACAATTTTGGGATATTATCCCGAGGCTTTAGGGTCTGATTTTTGGACAAACAATACTTTAATATATTAGCTACAATGTTCATGTAGATCACTTTTGGAATAGATCATTACAAATAAGGGTTTGAGCTATATAAAAATATGTAACAAATGTTCCTTGGGGGTTGAAACTCAATAGAGATTTTCAAAGGGGTTTTGAGCTATCAAAACTCAATATTTTGTTCTCATTTTTGCTGGGTAGATATATATACATGTTTTATACAACTTTAATGTTTCGACAAAAGTTCTGATCTCATTTTAAAATAGGGTGTCTAAGTCGGTAGTGTTAACTAGTCGAAAAATGACACACTTCGGTAAATTTGTAATATATTGAGTTCTGGTTATACAAATGAGTTGAAAATAAATTTGGATAAAAGATAACACAAAAAGATAAATCTGGACATAAATAGCATGCTTAGATCAATTTCTACATTGAGTTATGGCATTTCAAATCTCAGGGCAGAAATATCAAAGTTCTCAAAAATTAAGCCTCTTAGGGTTCAAGTCTTCTACTTATGCCATGACAAGTTTTTGTTCCATTTCTTTGCATACTTGTGTTATAAACCTTAAGATCAAGGTTCCAATACCCTTAGAGGTCATCAAACGAAAAGATAACATCACACAACAACATCTCATATCATTCATAAACAAAACAGCACCTAATTGGTTACTACGACTCCTTTTTGGTTTGATTTTAGTTCTTGATTTTTAGAGTGTTTAAAGGGATGTGTTGGGAGATATTTTTACAGATCTTAGATATAAGGTTTAGAGATTTTACTTACTTGTTTTGAGAGATCAAAGAAGGGTAGAGGGTTGATTTGGACTTAGCTTTCGAAAACCTCCCTGGTTTTTTCCTTTTCCTTCCTCAAACTCACCATAACTCTCAAGATCAAAGGGTTTTTGGTTCATCCCCCTCTCTTGGCCGAAAATAACATATGGAGAAGAGGGTGTTTGGCTCTCTTTATATAGGCAAGGCTATGGGACATGTGGGAGACAAAAAAGTACCAAAAGGGTCCTTTTTCTTCATTTTTCATAAATGTGACTTGAGTTTGATTTGAGTTGACTTAAGTTTTTGTGGGATAAATTCAGATATGGGGAAGATAAATGTATCTACGGTTCAATTTGGGAGACAAAAATCTGATCTCCCATCAACCAAGAGATTTGTCTCGGTTTTTGTACCCCTATTGTGCAAAAAAATGCATTAAAAGTTAATTTGATGTATCTTTTTGGTGTCTTTTTCTACTAAGACTTATTATTTTAATATGTTTATGAGAAATATAGTATTTTCATGTATTATTATAATTTTTATAGCAATTGATTAAATAGATGTAGTCTTTTAAGTCAAATTAAGCTATTTTGACAATGACTTTTTGACTTATTTTGTTGTGTTATGAACTTCAATAACGATTTGTTTGCTTTTGTTGATCTATAACACTATATTATTATGTATATTACTTGTTTAAAAGTATTGGATCATCATAATGCTTAATTTAATACCTTTCTCATCATTTAGAGCTAAAAAGAAAGCAAAAAAGTCACTTCTTGGCACACTTCCCAAGGTGGCCGGCCACTAAGGGGTATTTTTGGCATTTTGATGTTATTTTGTCCTTTGCTACTTAATTGTACTTAAATTCTTGATATAGGGTATCCATATGTCAAAATTTATATTTTTAAAGATTTTTGCTATATTATGGGCAAAACGGTCATTTTACCCTATTTATGAAGATTTTTATTTTTAATTTATTATTTCATGATATTTACTTCATTTAGAATGTTAGGAGATTCTCCAGGTGCTAGGGTTTTATTTTCTGTGTTTTGGACATTTTTAGGGTTTCTAGGCTAAATTTATGATTTTCGATTCGAGTTAGGGTTTTAAATCTCCTCCGTATTCTATAGCCTCGTGGACTATCCGCCACTAATACTAGGGTCCAACCAAGGTCATTACAATCTACCCCCTAAAAAATAAATTTTGTCCCCAAAATTTCGTATCGTACCTCAAACTGCGAATAACTGGGGATGACTTGCTCTCATGGCTTCCTCTCGTTCCCAAGTTGATTCTTCAATTCCGTTGTGATTCTAAAGAACTCGAACGAGCGGGATGGTCTTTCCTCTAAGAACCTTGTCACGTTGATCGGTTATGCTTACAGGTCATTCTTCAAAAGTAGCGTCCTCATCGACATGAAGTTCCTTCCGATCTAAAATATGTGCAAGATCAGGTTCGTACTTTCTCAACATTGACACATGAAAAATGTTATGAACACTAACAAGCTGCGATGGTTGAACTAAACGATATGCTACTTCTCTAACTTTAGCCAAAATCTCGAACGGTCCAATGAACCTTGGAGCTAACTTTTTTCTTTCCAACCGAAATGTATAACTCCTCATCGTGGTTGGATCTACAAGAATACATGATCTCCTACTTCAAATTGTAGCGGTCTCCGTCGCTGATAGGCATAGTTCTTTTGTTTACTATAAGTAGTGGCTAATCATTGCTAAATCAGTCGGATCTTCTCAGTAGTCTCTTGTATAAGATCTGGTCAAAAAAGCGCATTCTCTCCTGCTTCAATCCAACAAATTGGTGAACGACACGGTCTTTCGTAAAGAGCTTCATACGGCGGCATGCCAATACTGGATTGGTAGCTATTGTTGTAAGCAAACTCGACTAATGGTATATGCTTCTCCCAATGTCCCTTAAAATCCATGACGCAAGCTCGAAGCATGTCTTCTAGCGTTTGAATTGTGCGTTCAGATTGTCCGTCAGTTTGTGGATGAAAAGTCGTGCTGAAACAAAGCTCTGTTCCTAAAGCAGCTTGTAGGCTCTACCAAAATCACGAGGTGAAATGCGGGTGTCGATATGATATGATAGATAATTGAACTCCGTGAAGACGAACGATTTCCCGAACGTATTTTTGACTCAGGTTTTCCAATTTCTCAATCGTCCGAACATGTAGGAAATGTGCTGACTTTGTGAGACGATCAACGATTACCCAGATAGAGTCGTGTCCTGCTAGTGACCTTGGTAGTCCAGAGATAAAATCCATAGTGATGTGGTCCCATTTCCATTGAGGTTTCTCCAGGGGATGTCCTCCTGGTCTTTGGTGCTCAGCCTTCACTTGCTGACATGTAAGGTATTTGGCTACGAAACTTGCTACATCCTTCTTCATGCCATTCCACCAATAGTGCCTTTTCAAATCTTGGTACATCTTTGTTCCTCTGGGGTAGACCGCAAAGAGTGATTGATGATGTTCCTTCAGGATGTCTTTCCTTAGATCTTCGACATTCGGTACGAAAAGCCTACCTAGGTATGTCAGGTGTCCATGTTTGTTGACTACCCAACCTGGTTTCGATTCCTCCGTGATAAGGTGCCTCCGAATAAATTCAGACTCCTGGTAATACTTTTGGGCATTCACGATTTGCTTATGAAGATTTATCGTTGCCACGATTAGAAAAAAATAGTTCCCATCTCCTGATTCTGACAGTTGGAGTCAATATTCATTGAGCATTCCCATCATGTTCCATTCCCTTACCGCTATTCTAGCCAATGTGCTCTTTATCCTCTGACTAAGGGCGTCAGCCACCACATTCGCTTTTCCCAGGTGATAGTCTAAAGTGATCTGATAGTCCTCTAGGTATTCCATCCACCGGTGTTGTCTCATGTTGAGGTCCTTCTGAGTGAATAGGTACTTTAAACTTTTGTGGTTCGAGAATAGTTCGAACTGTTCTCCGTAAAGATAGTGCCTCCATAACTTTAGTGCGAATACCACAGCTGCAAGCTCTAGGTCGTGAGTAGGATAGTTCTGCTCGTGAGGTTTCAACTGTCTTGACCCATAGGCTACTACTTTACTGTTTTGCATCAGCACGCATCCTAAGCCTTCCTTAGACGCGTCGCAATACACTGTATATCCAACCTCTCTTTCCGGTATGATTAGGATAGGAGCACTAGTCAATCTTTTCTTAAGCTCTTGAAAAGTCGTCTAACACTTATCGCTCCATTCAAACTTCACTCCCTTCTTTGTTAATCTTGTCATTGGTCGCGCCAATTTAGAGAAATCTTGGATAAACCTTCGATAATATCCAGCTAGTCCCAGGAAATGACGAATTTCAAAGATGTTCTCGTGTGGCTTCAATCCAAAATGGCTCCCACCTTGGCTGGATCCATAGCTATCCCTTCTTTAGAAACCACGTGTCCTAGAAACTTCACTTCATGTAACCAAAATTTTCATTTACTTGCCTTTGCATGGAGTTGTGAATCCCTTAATTTTTGCAAAATAATCATTGAATGATGTTCATGTTCTTCCTCAGTCCTTGAATATACCAAGATGTCGTTTATAAAAACCACTACAAACTGGTCGAGATAGGGCTGAAAAAGTTTATTCACCAAACTCATGAAAACTCCTGGAGCATTTGTCAATCCAAAGGGCATCACCACGAACTCATAGTGTCCATATCGCGTTCTAAAGGCTGTCTTTGAAATATTTTCCTCTTTAACTCAGAGTTGGTGGTATCCTGAGCGTAGATCGATCTTTGAGAAACAGGATGACCCTCGAAGCTGGTCGAAGAGATCGTCTATGCGGGGTAAAGGGTGTCAATTTTTTATCGTTACTTTATTCAACTGATGGTAGTCGATGCAAAGAGGTAAGGTTCCATCCTTCTTCTTGGAAAATAATGCTGGTGCTCCCCACGGCGATGTACTTGGACGGATAAAATCCTTACTGAGAAATTCTTGAAGTTGGTCCTTTAATTCTCTTAGCTCGGCGGGAGTCATCCGGTGTGCTGCGATTGAAATTGGCACAGTTCCAGGTTAGAGCTCTATCAAAAACTCGACCTCTCGGTGTGGGGGTAATTCAGGTAGCTCTCCAGGAATACATCTTCATATTTACACATGACTCGTGGTAACTCAGGGGTTGCTGAGACGTTTACACTAGCAAGAAGACAGGTTAATCTTCTTACAAAGTTATTCGATTCACGCTCTTTCGCACTACTCGGGGTTAAGACTTCGCGTTGTTCTCCTTAAATTCGCACGGTAGTGTCATCCTCTGATTGTGCCCATATTTTCTTTTGTCGACAATCCATAATAGCGCGATGTCCAGAGAGCTAATCCATTCCCAAAATCATGTCGTACCTGTTGAAGTCCATTACTCGTAAGTCGCAAGTTATAAGGGTGTCGATTACTCGCAGTGTACACGCTTTACAAACAGAATCTACTTGTGCTAGACTCCCTAAGGGTGTGATAACACTTAGGGTTTGGTTTAGGGCCTCAGGTTCCAAGAACAAAGATTTCATGCAGGCTAAAGAAATTGTGAGACCTGGACCCGTCTCTTTTTGTATTGTATAAATATGTTGGATGTGTTTCTTTCTATATCTATATTTGGTGTTTTTGCTTTAGCATGTGTAGATGCGTTTTGATACATGTTTTGATTTATATAAGCATGCGGGGTTGCTTCCTGGGGGTGTAGGGAGTTACAGTGCGAATTTTAAAAAATAAAAAAAAAAGATATTTTGGAGGTCTATAAATATCTAGAGTTAGATATTTTCTAAAAGATATTTTCAAAACAAACTCTCTAAGTTTTTTTCTTTTTCTCTCTGCTTTCCTTCTAACTTCTCGGGGACTCGGGTCTTGGTTTTTGACGGTCCAACAGCCGATCCTTGTTGTTGGCATTGTGGTCTACGCATCCATCCAGACGAAATTCCACTATGACGAAGCTCGGTTTTGCACATAGATCGAGACATCGAGTTTTTAACTCACCGAGATAAGATTCTAGACTTTAAAGTTGTTAGAGGGTGTTATATGTAATTTTATGCATCTTTACTGTTTTATATTCATGAAAAGATGTTTCATGTTTGGGAAAATTGGATTTTTGGTTTAAAAACCTTTTTTCGTAGTTTCGGTTGGATGAAAACAGTGTTGGATGTTTCTTTGAGGCCTTTGGTGATAAGCTTGGGCTTGTGTGAGTCTAAGGGTGTTACATGGAATCTTCGAGGCTTCATCTTGGGTTCAAAAAGGGAAAACGGTAGCTCAAAAACATTTTCTGGGTAGGATCAGTCGACTGAACTCATGGGGTCAGTCGATTGGATCATGATTTTGTGGGTTCAATCGACTGAAGTCATGGAATCAGTCGACTGAACAATGTTGGGCATTTTGGGCCTTTTTCCTGTGTGTTTTTCAATCGACTGGAGGGTGGGCCCAATCGACTGAACCTGGACTGATGGGTGTGCATCTTTGAAAATCATGTTTTTTTAAGGTTTGGAGCCAACCTTTGGGGTTGAGTCTCAACTTCTAAAATATTTTGATGAAAATTTGTTTTTACATGTTTTGTTTGATTTCCATGATTGATGGATTCGATCTCTTTTTATACATGCGTTGTATAAAATATTTTGCGAGTGATTTTTAAATGTTTTCCATAGATGTACCGTGACAGTGGATTTATTGAGTTAGGTTTACATTGCTCCACGGTGGAAGTCTAGAAACGTGCTAAGCGTATTTGCTTTAGACCTTCGGGTTAATCCCCGTAAATTAAGCCGATCGCCTCTGTGAATGGCGTTGTGTGGGTGCTTTGGACCCTCGGGTTTTGGGCCCGTAAATTAAGCAATAAGTGCTTTGAACCCTCGGGTTGATCCCGTAAATTAAGTTAGTTGCCTCTGTTAATGGCGTTGTTGTCGTAACTCCGTATAAAACTTGTCATTACCGAGCAGGCCTTAAGTGGTCACTAGGGTAATGGGCAGGAGTCTATAGTTGTTACCTTTGTCAGTGTGGCAGAGTCGGTACATAGGATTACATTTTATCTCTTCTCCTCGACTGTATGACCCGAGTGGAAATCACTGTGTTTTTACTGCTTTCCCTTAACTGTGGCATGATATTTGTCAAGATGATATGCATAGTTTCAAGGATAGAAAAATTGATGATTTTTGGGAGGAAAGCCTTTTAGCTCATGTGGGTGAGCTTATGTGCTTCTGATTGTATAACCTCCTTTATAGCTTTATGTAGTTTGTTTCTATGGGGCTTCGGCTCACGGTGTGGAATTTTGCTGTTAAACCATTTTCAGGGGTGATGGAAGATTTGGGATAGTGTTTCTTATTTTTGCAGCATGTAGTTTACATGTGATGCCTGTTTCAGAAGGCGAGTTTTGTACGCCTTGAGGCAATATACTTATTCTTGTATGAGAATGCATGTTTACTGTTTATGAGAGTTGAACTTTGGAATATCTTTTATGCAAATATTGTATATTTTTTAGTTGACGGTGTTCCAACTTCAAATATTATTTTCATAAACAGAATTTTGGTGGGCTTTCGCGTAACCCTAGTGTTTGAGGTGCGACAGATATAAAGGAATGGGATGCTCCATAATCAAACAGTACTTTCACTAAGGTATTAAACCATATGAACATACCTTGTATGACCTGGGTGTCTTCTTCCTCCTCATCCTCTTGCAGGGTAAAGATGCGTCCTCTTATAGGCCGGTTCCTATTGTTATTCCTGTTGTTCTCATTCCTTATCCCATCATTTAAACCTCCCTGGGGTTTCTGATTTCCATTGTGTGGTGGCCTTCCTCTTCCATTCGGTGGGTTAGCTGCTGGCCTAGCAACTTGAACAGGTTGTGGGTTTCTTGGCAATTGGTTCTGGGGTTGCCTCTATTGTTGGGGCTAGTTGTTCTGATTCCTCTATTTCAGTAGTGGAAAGTCTGTCCTCCTATGTCTTGGTTGGCGACATTCGAAGCATACCACAGATGTTGCAGAGGGATTCCTTAATTTCCCTTGTCTGTACTCTTAATAGTTCGGCTTCTTAGGAATAAACACTCTATTGCTCCTCACAGGCCCTCCAGAGCTGGCACTTCCCTTCTTTTGGTTCCAAATCTTTCTTGAATCGGCCAAATCAATTTCAGCAAGCAAAGCGGCCCGAACTACTTGAGTGTATGTAGGGAGCTGCAAGCAAATTACCCTTATTCAAACAGATGGCTCAAGGCCTCACTCAATCTTTCGTGCCTTAGATTTCTCATCAAGTACTAGGGTTACTGCAAAATGACTTAACTCCTCAAAATGATTCACGTACTGCGTCACTGTCATCGATCCTTATTTTAAGATCCAAGAACTCACGAACTTGTTCTTAATGGAAGGGGGCTGGAAAATACTTTTCCAAGAATAAACCCTCAAACTGATCGCAAGCAAGAGTTGTTACATTCTGTGTGTTGTTGATTAAGGACCACCAATGATCCGCTTCTCCTTCTAGTAGGTGTGCTGCCAAGGCTACACGGTCTGCTTCATCCTGGACTCCTATAGAATTAAACAACTTCTTAACTGCCCTCAGCCACTCTTCTGCCTTCCTAGGTTCTATTCCTCCTCTGAACGTCGGGGCTCGCTGTCTACCCATCTCAGATAAAAACCACGCTCAGTTGCGCACGATATGACGGCTGATGCTAGCGGCAAGTTCTTGCAACACTTGGGCTAATCCCGACACTTCATTGTCTATGGGTCCGTTAGCTTGTCGGTGATTTGGTTGTCTACCAGCCATCCTAAAAAAAAGAGTGTTATGATTTTGCAGATTATTTTTGTTCTTGATTATTTCTCGTGTTTTGGGATCTTATGGAGTTAATACAAGGTTGCAAAATTACTTGTAGAGATTTGAAAATAACATTCTCATTTCATCTCAACTCATAACTGGTACAAGATTTTTCAAGTAGTTCGCAAAACATGCATACAATCACC